>JAQQTP010000074.1:4492500-4630000 GCA_029884605.1 Ormosia emarginata
GGAATCAAGCTTGCTCACCAAGGCTTGATCTTGGCCTTTGATTCATCCAATGGCTTGGATGAAGCCAAGCAAGGTGCCCACCTTGCACCTCACTTAGTGCTACGGCCAAGAGGCCTTAGGAGACCAAAAATCACCTTCCATCTTCATCACTTTTCTCTCTTCTCTCTCATCAAAACCCTAGCCACCATTGTTGTCCATTTTCCTCCTTCCATTCGGCCAAGCTAGTTTCCTAACACTCCAACCATCCAAAAATTTTTCCAACCAAGTTTCCTTAACCTAAACACCATTCTAAGAACCTTTGTAGTTGGGAGTTTCTTCAAATTTTTCCATTTAGGGCTTGGAAACCAACTTTAAAAGTTTTACCTAGAAGGTATTTGGTGGAGTGAAAACCGAACCATAGGAGGTGTGAAAGCAAACTTTTTGTCTTCATTTAAGGTAAGAGGAAGACAATTCTTATCATCCCTTGATGGTGGTAAGAAGATGGATTGTTTGTAGAATCCATAAGGATTCGGTTGTGGTGTGTTTATTGATGTGTATTTGTTAATTTTTGTGGTTGCTAGTGTAGCTTAAGTGTTATGTGTTAGTAGCTTTCTTGTTTGGTGATTGTAATAATTTTGCATGTCTATTAGCTTTTGATTGTATGTCTATAAGCTTTAATTTAGGTTTTATGTGTTAGAAATATTTTGCATGTGTTAGAGATATAAATGCATGTGTTAGAATTGTATGATAAGGTTTAGGATGTGAATAACATGTGTAAATTTGCATGAGTGTTCCAAAGAACACATTCCCTAGCTCACGGCAATGCCAAAATGTGAGGACCAAAATGTTCTCTTCATTTTTCCTAAAGTGCAACTTAATTGATTAGGAGAAATAAGAAGGTTTTAAATGGTTTTGATCAAAGAAAAGGAATTTATAAATCAAATGGTAAAGGTTTAGTACATTTTGGGCCAACATGCCTAAAAGATTTATTTGATTCAAAATCATTACTTTATAACATGATTTAAGGAATTTAGATAAGATAATACCTTTGACATGATTGAGAAATCAAATGAGAAAGTTTTATAAAATTCAGCCAACATGCCACTATAGGTAATTATGATTTTTAAAACTTGATTCCAAATCTTTTTCAATCAAAAAGAGATAACCCAAGTTAAGAAGAAGTTTCTATAATGATTTTTGAGGAAGCAAGTTGAGTAGAATTAAGTTTAAAGGTTAAAAACTAGTGATTTTATCATTAGGAAGGAAATACAGTAATGTTAAGAAATTTTCTAACATATAGCTCACTTTTGGTTTTGAAGCATGTTAGAGATTTCAAAAAGAATTAAATTATATGGTTAAAAATTAGGTAAATAGAAAATTTTATGGAAAATTTAGAAAACCATTATTATAAGTTTATAAACAAAATATGTCAATTTTTAGTAAAAATGAATCTATAAGATAGTAAAAATATCCTAATGACAAGATGCGGTATGAAAAACTATTCTACGTAGTTTAAAAGTACTCAAGACTATTTCTATCTGTTTAAACAAGTAATTTTAAAGGCATTCGAATAAGAAAATGATTTAAAAATCCTACGCGATTGAGAAAACGTATTAAAAATGCTACGCGATTTTAAAAACAGAAAAATATCTTTACTCGATTTTTAAACGTTTGTAAAAACGACGAGATTTCAAAAACACGATAAAATTTCTACGCGATTGACCGTAACCATATTTATTTTTTTTGTCGGGAAAAAGTGAACCCGCATGTGCTTTTGAAAATCTATATCTTTGTCGGGAAAATGTGAACCCGTATAGGCTTTTGAAAATCTATTTCTTGTCGGGAAAATGTGAACCCGCATGTGTTTTTGAGAATTATTTTTGTCGGGAAAATGTGAACCCGCATGGCTTTCCATCTATCTATTTTTTTATGTGTGCCATGTATTTGGTGGATTGGTTGACGAGACGAATCACATCGTGGTGTCGATGCGATAAACGTAGTGTGGTTCATTGTTCTAATGAACTTGGAGACTTTAGTGTACGGGATCCCACATGTGGACAGTTGGTAGCTCCATTTGGGCCGTGGTAAACCGATAGCGCACTATGGTACTCAACATACACTATATTTAATCGAGATTGGTGGAATCTAGTAGTACATTTGCCTGTAGTGACACAACGTGAGACCGTGAACTACACCACGCCTGGATTGATGGATTCTGTGTCGTGGGGCTATAGACGCAACGTGTGACCGCGGAATAGTTGGTGGGGCAGCCGTGGTACTATTAGATTTTGCGAATCATTCTTCTCTCTGATACTTGTTTTTTTTTTTAGCTCCATGGAGTAGGATTTTGTTATATTATTTATCTCTATGTCTATTTGTTTCCATCTTATCTATTTATTTTATACGTATTCTATTTATTTATTTTATCCGGTTCTTGTTATTATTTATTATTATATCTTATCTGTTTATTTATATTTCTTATTTTATCGTGAGGTTTTATACGTGAAGTGACATATTGTGATGATACCTAAATTTTACTTCAATTAATTATTATAATTGTTAAAGCTTTATGTATTGCATGAATCGTATGTATATATTGTTTGTCATCTTTTTATTGGCCATGTTGTGATGATTTTATGTTGTCTTACCTCTTTGTTATATGTATTTTCTGTTTATTTATTTTACGCGGTAAAGACTTCGAGGAAGAGGAACAGCCTCTTGAGATCGTGTATCCCGAAGAGGAGGAAGATCGGCAAGCGGACGACCGGTTGACGATCAGGAACCATCCGATCATCCATATCCTCTGGATTGATTGTGAGGGATGGCGACGCCAGGATTTTTGGGATTCATAGAGCTGGTATTTCATGGAGGTGCTCTGGCTTGGCATCTACGAGGAGACCGTGACTCTGTGACGTATGCAGGACGTGTGACCGTGATCCTACGTCATCGTTTTGATGAAGAGCCTGTCATGACGACGACGTTATTTCTGCACTTAGAGTTGCCCTTATCCATTAGGCGTTATTGGGGTGCTGAAAACCCTGAGCCTAGTGAGATAAGCATCGTATCGACTGCGCGATCCCGTTATCGCCGTGTGTCGAGGCATCCGGGATATTTATCCCCTGATGATCATTTTCAGGCTGATAGTGATCCATCAGAGGATTAGATAACCATGATGTTTTTTTTGGGCGCGTCAGCGTATGTCTGTATATATTAACTCTTTTATTGCTTTCTTTACTGTTTTTGTTTAAATATTTGTAGTCTTAGTTGTAAATTATTTGTACAACTTATAACTTAACCATATGTATATTATCAGTAATGATGTTTTTTTTTATTTCGTATTTTCCGCATTATCTTTTTATATCATATTTCTGTCTATCAGGAATTATTTTACAACCCGTAATAATATTTAACTAATGTTTCACAACTTGGGTAGATTTTATTTCTATTTCTTTTATTTTCTTTTATGTGTGACATCCTCCAAAGGGTGTTACATTAGTTAATATCGAGCCCAAGTTAGAGTCTTTTGGGGTTGTGGTTGGGTCTGTTTTTGTTTGTCTTTGTGTGATTCTCTCGTGATCTTTGTGATTTATATCCTTTTGGAAATATCTAGAAGGATGTATCTAATTTTGTTTTGTTTTGTTATGATTGAAGAAAGAAGATGGCTGGTAGAGGTAGAGGACATGCTAACGTAAATCGTGATGAGGACCCGATGTTGGTTCTTCTTGAAGCTATGCGGCAAATGGTGAAGTGATTACTCAAACAAAATTTGAGAGCGACCCAACAAAGAAGATGCTACGGTGATGCCCTAAATTTATCCGAATTTAGGCGCCATAATCCGCCACAATTTAGAGGCGAGGTGGATCCGGAGAAAGCGAGTCGGTGGATGCAAGATTTAGAAAGAATCTTTGAGGGATGAGATGTACAGATGAAAAGAAAGTAACTTATCTTTGTTTTCATGCTTGAGAGGAGATGCAGAACATTGGTGGAGAGGAGTCCGCCGAATGTTGCAAGCTGAAGGGACTGAGATCACCTGGGAAGTGTTTTCTAATACTTTTCTGGATAAGTATTTTCCTGCAAGTGCTAGGCATGCCAAGGAGATGGAATTTCTTGGATTGCGACAGGGAAACATGACAGTGAATGAATACGCTACAAGATTTGAAAGTCTGTCTCAATTTTCGGATTATGCTCAAAATCGACAAGATGAGGTATGGAAATGTCAGAAATTTGAGTCTGGATTGAGAGTAGAATTGAAGCGGGGAGTGATATCTCTGAGGATGAATCATTTTCATGCTTTGGTAGACGCGTGTGCACGGCTTGAGGAACTTGAACCATCGCGAGATCAAAGGAGTCGGAACTTTGGGCCGACAAGATTTCAAAGGGGTGGAAGTAGCAATACAAATCGGTTTCTGCGTAAGCCGTATGCTAGACCACAAGGAAGTCAGACTCAGCGACCGCCAGTTGGAGGAAGTATACCTAGTGGAGGAGCAGGACAGAGAGTGGTGTTTACACCGACATGTTTTAAATGTGGTAAGAAGGGCCATTTATCTCCAGACTGTACAATCGTGGAAGGCTGCACTGTTTTAACTGCGGGACACACGGGCATATGTCGAAGGATTGTACTCGACCAGAGAAGAAACCTGCTGTTCGTCATGTTAGAACTAATCAACAAAAATCTGGAAATACTCAGCCGAAATCTGGAGGGAGAGTTTATACAATGATGGGATCTGAAGTTTCTCAATCGGATGACCTTATTCAAGGAGAAGGAGACATCGGAGGTAACCTTCTGACTGTATTATATGACTCGGGTGCTACACACTCGTTTATTGCCTATGATTGTGTGGAAAGACTGAAGTTGCCTGTGTCTTCTCTGAATGTTAAGTTGAGTGTATCTACGCCAACTGCTAAACCTGTAGTTACTTCTAAGATCTGTTTGAATTGTCCTATTGTTGTGAAGGGCCATTTGTTTTTGGTCAATTTGATTTGTTTGCCTCTCATTGAGATTGATGTAATCTTAGGGATGGACTGGTTATGTTCTAACCATATCCTCATAGATTGTGCAAAGAAAACTATAATTTTTCCTAAGGAAGAAGAATCTGGATTCTTAACTGCTGTTAAGGTCAAGTCTTTGTTGAGAGATGGAGCGCAGGGATATCTGGTATTGTCTTCTCTAGAAGTTAAGAATGAGAAGGATGTGAATGCTATTCCTGTTGTCAACAATTTTCCGGATGTTTTTCCTGACGATGTACCTGGTTTACCGCCTGAGCGGGAGATCGAATTCTCAATTGATTTAGTACCGGGAACAGGTCCTATCTCAATTGCGCCGTATCGTATGTCGCCAGTGGAATTGGAGGAGCTAAAGAAGCAATTGATAGAGCTGTTGGAGAAAGAATTTGTACGACCTAGCGTTTCCCCATGGGGTGCGCCAGTGCTTTTGGTCAAGAAGAAGGATGGAACTTCACGACTTTGTGTGGATTATCGGCAGTTGAACAAGGTGACTATCAAGAATAAATATCCGCTTCCAAGAATCGACGATTTGATGGATCAATTAAGAGGAGCTGTGATATTTTCCAAGATTGATTTGCGATCAGGTTATCACCAGATTCGTGTAAGAGGGGAAGATGTGCCGAAGACTGCTTTTCGAACTCGTTATGGACATTATGAGTATCAAGTAATGCCATTCGGGGTGACGAATGCTCGCCATATTTATGGATTATATGAACAGGATATTTCGTCCATATCTAGACAGATTTGTCGTTGTCTTTATCGATGACATTCTGATCTATTCTCGATCGAAGGAAGAGCATGCTGAACATCTGAAAGTTGTTCTTCAGATTTTGAGGGAGAAGCAGTTGTATGCGAAATTGGCTAAGTGTGAGTTCTGGTTAGAAGAAGTCCAATTTCTTGGTCACGTAATTTCTAAAGAAGGTATTGCGGTGGACCCATCGAAAGTGGAGACTGTTTTACAGTGGGAAAGACCTAAGACAGTAACAGAAGTTCGAAGTTTTGTTGGACTTGCTGGTTATTATCGGAGATTTATCGAAGGTTTTTCCAAGATTGCTGGACCACTTACGCAACTGACGAGGAAAAGTCAAGCTTTTGAATGGACGGAAGAGCGTGAAGCCAGTTTTCAAGAGTTGAAGAAGAGATTAACAACTGCACCAGTATTGATCCTACCAGATTCGACGAAATCTTTCGATGTGTATTGTGACGCTTCTTATCAAGGACTAGGATGCGTGTTGATGCAAGACCGGAATGTGGTGGCATATGCTTCTCGACAATTGAAGGTTCATGAAAAGAATTATCCTACGCATGATTTGGAATTGGCTGTGGTAGTTTTTGCTTTGAAGATATGGAGGCATTTTCTCTATGGAGCAACGTTCAACATCTTTAGTGATCACAAGAGTTTGAAGTACTTGTACGACCAGAAGGAGCTGAATATGAGACAACGAAGATGGTTAGAATTTCTGAACGACTACGATTTTCAACTTTTGTACCACCCTGGTAAGGCGAATGTCGTGGCCGATGCCTTGAGTAGAAAGATTATCAGTGTTTCTGCCCTGATGATTAAAGAAAAGGAACTCATTGAACAATTTAGAGATGAGTGGTCATTTGTTGAATTGAAACCGGAAAAGATCTGTATGAATATGGTTACTATCTCAAGCGAGTTGATGGAAGACATAAGGGAAAAGCAGAATGCTGATAAATTTTTACAAGGAATAAGGGAGCAAATGAAGCAAGACGAGGCAATAGAGTTCAAAGAAGGAACTGATGGAATTTTGAGGTTTCGAGGTAGAATCTGTGTTCCTCGTGACCGAGAACTGAGGCAATATATTGTGGAACATGCCCATACTAGTCTATTAAGTATGCATCCAGGCATAACAAAGATGTACCAAGACTTGAAGAAGTTATTCTGGTGGCATGGAATGAAGGGTGATGTAGTTAGATGCGTGTCAACTTGCCTAGTATGTCAAAAATCGAAAGTTGAACACCAAAGACCAGCTGGGATGTTGCAACCATTATCGATTCCAGAATGGAAATGGGACAGCATTTCTATGGATTTCGTTACTGGTTTGCCAAAGACAAGAAGAGGTCATGATGCAATATGGGTTATAGTTGATAGACTTACAAAATCAGCTCATTTCTTACCAATCAATATTAAATATTCATTGGAAAAATTAACCCAGTTGTACATCGGCCGAGATTGTCGATTACATGGAGTGCCTACATGTATAGTTTCTGACAGAGATCCAAGGTTTACGTCAAGATTTTGGCGAAGTCTGCAAGAAGCTATGGGAACCAAGTTACGGTTAAGTTCAGCCTATCATCCACAGACAGATGGTCAGACAGAGAGAACTATACAGTCTTTGGAGGATTTGTTACGGGCTTGTGTTTTGGAACAACGGGGAAGTTGGGATGAATTTTTATCTTTGATAGAATTCACCTACAACAATAGTTTTCACGCAAGCATCGGAATGGCACCTTATGAAGCATTGTATGGAAGACGATGTCGAACGCCGCTATGTTGGTATCAAGATGGAGAGAGTATGACTGTTGGACCGGAACTTGTACAACAGACTACGGATAAAGTCAAAATGATACAAGAGAAGATGAGGACGGCGCAAAGCAGACAAAAGAGTTATGCGGACAAACGAAGACGATCTCTTGAGTTTAAGGAGGGTGAGCATGTGTTTTTAAGAGTTACTCCTACGACTGGTGTCGGAAGAGTGATTAAGTCTAAGAAGCTTACTCCTAAATTCATTGGACCATATCAGATTATCCGACGTATAGGTCCCTGTAGCATATCGATTGCTTTGCCGCCTTTTCTATCCAATTTGCACGACGTGTTTCATGTGTCTCAGTTGCGGAAGTATATACCAGATCCGACACATGTTATACAACCAGATGATGTGCGAGTTAAAGGAGAATTTGACTTACGAAACTTTACTGTCGAATAGAAGACAGAAAGGTAAAGCAGCTTCGAGGGAAGATGATCGAGCTAGTGAAGGTTATATGGAATGATATGACGGGTGAAGCTACTTGGGAACTGGAAGATAAAATGAAGGATCAATATCCTCATTTGTTTTGATGAACATCGAATTTCGAGGACGAAATTTTTATTTGTCGGGAGAGTTGTAACGCCCCAATTTTTAGAAAATATTCGAATGTCTTGTTTTCTATTTTTCATGCTTTTGTATGAATGACCGTGTGTCCCTATTTTTCTCGTTCTCGATTTTAGTATGAAAACAATTACGATAATGGGCTCAAATTTTATTTGATCGTTTTACGTAATTTGTTTCGAGACAAGATAAAATAAAAATTTTTCTGAGCTACTGTATTAATTTTTCTGAAAGATATACAACTAAATAATACCGCTGGATATTTTATTTGAACGTTTTGGACGATTACCTACGTTGTGGGAAAAAATGGAAAAATGACCGTTACGTCCCGAACGTACTGTTTTCTTTGTTTTTGTCTGTTTTTAATTGTTTTCTTCTTGATTTAATGCCGAAAATACTGTCTGTGATTTTATATGGACTTTTTGTGCGATTTGCTCCGAGGCAGAAAAATAATATTTTTCCGGCCGGGGAAATCTTATTTTATTATTTAGAATTGGGGGATCTTACTTAACCCGATTCCGAATGAGACTAAAAATAATCTTTTAATTTTTAGGATTTAATCGTCAAATAAAATAATTTTATATTATTATAATATTATTTTATTAGTCAAGATATGTTTTAGTGACAAAGTGGACCGGAAATATTTTGCGGGACCCACAATTAGCGAAACAGTTAGATTGGTAGCTTAATTAATCACCGTAAGCTGTAGAACTTTCCAGAACAGGCTGACTCAGCTAGCTGACTCAGCAGAGCATTTAATACGCTGTGTGACTCAGCATGTGAGTCACCGGGAACCAACCAATGGGAATCAAGCTTGCTCACCAAGGCTTGATCTTGGCCTTTGATTCATCCAATGGCTTGGATGAAGCCAAGCAAGGTGCCCACCTTGCACCTCACTTAGTGCTACGGCCAAGAGGCCTTAGGAGACCAAAAAATTACCTTCCATCTTCATCACTTTTCTCTCTTCTCTCTCATCAAAACCCTAGCCACCATTGTTGTCCATTTTCCTCCTTCCATTCGGCCAAGCTAGTTTCCTAACACTCCAACCATCCAAAAATTTTTCCAACCAAGTTTCCTTAACCTAAACACCATTCTAAGAACCTTTGTAGTTGGGAGTTTCTTCAAATTTTTCCATTTAGGGCTTGGAAACCAACTTTAAAAGTTTTACCTAGAAGGTATTTGGTGGAGTGAAAACCGAACCATAGGAGGTGTGAAAGCAAACTTTTTGTCTTCATTTAAGGTAAGAGGAAGACAATTCTTATCATCCCTTGATGGTGGTAAGAAGATGGATTGTTTGTAGAATCCATAAGGATTCGGTTGTGGTGTGTTTATTGATGTGTATTTGTTAATTTTTGTGGTTGCTAGTAGCTTAAGTGTTATGTGTTAGTAGCTTTCTTGTTTGGTGATTGTAATAATTTTGCATGTCTATTAGCTTTTGATTGTATGTCTATAAGCTTTAATTTAGGTTTTATGTGTTAGAAATATTTTGCATGTGTTAGAGATATAAATGCATGTGTTAGAATTGTATGATAAGGTTTAGGATGTGAATAACATGTGTAAATTTGCATGAGTGTTCCAAAGAACACATTCCCTAGCTCACGGCAATGCCAAAATGTGAGGACCAAAATGTTCTCTTCATTTTTCCTAAAGTGCAACTTAATTGATTAGGAGAAATAAGAAGGTTTTAAATGGTTTTGATCAAAGAAAAGGAATTTATAAATCAAATGGTAAAGGTTTAGTACATTTTGGGCCAACATGCCTAAAAGATTTATTTGATTCAAAATCATTACTTTATAACATGATTTAAGGAATTTAGATAAGATAATACCTTTGACATGATTGAGAAATCAAATGAGAAAGTTTTATAAAATTCGGCCAACATGCCACTATAGGTAATTATGATTTTTAAAACTTGATTCCAAATCTTTTTCAATCAAAAAGAGATAACCCAAGTTAAGAAGAAGTTTCTATAATGATTTTTGAGGAAGCAAGTTGAGTAGAATTAAGTTTAAAGGTTAAAAACTAGTGATTTTATCATTAGGAAGGAAATACTGATAATGTTAAGAAATTTTCTAACATATAGCTCACTTTTGGTTTTGAAGCATGTTAGAGATTTCAAAAAGAATTAAATTATATGGTTAAAAATTAGGTAAATAGAAAATTTTATGGAAAATTTAGAAAACCATTATTATAAGTTTATAAACAAAATAATTGTCAATTTTTAGTAAAAATGAATCTATAAGATAATAAAAATATCCTAATGACAAGTATGCGGTATGAAAAACTATTCTACGTAGTTTAAAAGTACTCAAGATACTATTTCTATCTGTTTAAACAAGTAATTTTAAAGGCATTCGAATAAGAAAATGATTTAAAAATCCTACGCGATTGAGAAAACGTATTAAAAATGCTACGCGATTTTAAAAACAGAAAAATATCTTTACCCGATTTTTAAACGTTTGTAAAAACGACAAGATTTCAAAAACGCGATAAAATTTCTACGCGATTGACCGTAACCATATTTATTTTTCATTTGTCGGGAAAAAGTGAACCCGCATGTGCTTTTGAAAATCTATATGTGTCGGGAAAATGTGAACCCGCATGTGCTTTTGAAAATCTATTTACTTGTCGGGAAAATGTGAACCCGCATGTGTTTTTGAGAATTATTTTCTTTGTCGGGAAAATGTGAACCCGCATGTGCTTTCCATCTATTTTTTATGTGTGCCATGTATTTGGTGGATTGGTTGACGAGACGAATCACATCGTGGTGTCGATGCGATAAACGTAGTGTGGTTCATTGTTCTAATGAACTTGGAGACTTTAGTGTACGGGATCCCACATGTGATGGACAGTTGGTAGCTCCGCTGGGCCGTGGTAAACCGATAGCGCACTATGGTACTCAACATACACTATATTTAATCGAGATTGGTGGAATCTAGTAGTACATTTGCTCGTAGTGACACAACGTGAGACCGTGAACTACACCACGCCTGGATTGATGGATTCTCGTGTCGTGGGGCTATAGACGCAACGTGTGACCGCGGAATAGTTGGTGGGGCAGCCGTGGTACTATTAGATTTTGCGAATCATTTCTCTCTCGATACTTGTGTTTTTTTTTTTAGCTCCATGGAGTAGGATTTTGTTATATTATTTATCTCTATGTCTATTTGTTTCCATCTTATCTATTTATTTTATCCGTATTCTATTTATTTATTTTATCTCAGTTCTTGTTATTATTTATTATTATATCTTATCTGTTTATTTATATTTCTTATTTTATCTCGTGAGGTTTTATCGTGAAGTGACATATTGTGATGATACCTAAATTTTACTTCAATTAATTATTATAATTGTTAAAGCTTTATGTATTGCATGAACTGTATGTATATATTGTTTGTCATCTTTTTATTGGCCATGTTGTGATGATTTTATGTTGTCTTACCTCTTTGTTATATGTATTTTCTGTTTATTTATTTTACGCGGTAAAGACTTCGAGGAAGAGGAACAACCTCTTGAGATCGTGTATCCGAAGAGGAGGAAGATCGGCAAGCGACGACCAGCTTGACGATCAGAACCATCCGATCATCCATATCCTCCGAATTGATTGTGAGGGATGGCGACGCCAGATTTTGGGATTCATAGAGCTGGTATTTCATGGAGGTGCTCGGCTTGGCATCTACGAGGAGACCGTGACTCGTGACGTATGCGGGACGTGTGACCGTGATCCTACGTCATCGTTTTGATGAAGAGCCCGTCATGACGAAGACGTTATTTCGCACTTAGAGTTGCCCTTATCCATTAGGCGTTATTGGGGTGCCGAAAACCCCGAGCCTAGTGAGATAAGCATCGTATCGACCGCGCGATCCCGTTATCGCCGTGTGTCGAGGCATCCGGGATATTTATCCCCCGATGATCATTTTCGGTGATAGTGATCCATCGAGGATTAGATAACCATGATGTTTTTTTTTGGGCGCGTCTCACATTATGTCGTATATATTAACTCTTTTATTGCTTTCTTTCTTGTTTTTGTTTAAATATTTGTAGTCTTAGTTGTAAATTATTTGTACAACTTATAACTTAACCATATGTATATTATCGTAATGATGTTTTTTTTTTATTTCGTATTTTCCGCATTATCTTTTTATATCATATTTCTGTCTATCAGGAATTATTTTACAACCCGTAATAATATTTAACTAATGTTTCACAACTTGGGTAGATTTTATTTCTATTTCTTTTATTTTCTTTTATGTGTGACATCCTCCAAAGGGGTGTTACAAAGTACCCAAGTGCACATCAAAGATTTTTAATCCTCCGAAGGATCACTCTCAGATGGATCATCAGATGACAGAAATCCTGGATGTCTCGCAGCCCTATGGACAGGAGTCCGTGCTGTCGATACACTACTGATCTCACTAGGCGAGTGGAAAATTCCTCCCCAGTAACGCCTAAGAGTCAGCGGCATCTCAAGATGTAAATACAGAGTAGTAGTAAAAATAGGCTCCCCGTCAAACTCTTCACATAGGGTCATAGTCAGATGCCCCACGTAGACTACCGATCCTTTATCCTATCGCAGTTGCCAGGCCTCAGAGCCTCTGTGAAACTCAAGTCTCACAAAACCAAGAAATCCAGGCAACGCCATAACCACAAAGTCAGTCCAAATGATATGGATGATCTAACGGCTCGCACTCATCGAACTGATCACCTGTCTGCTGCTCCTCAGGGTACAGAATCTCTAGAGGCTGTTCCTCTTCCTCTTCCTCAAACTCTTTACAGAATATAAATAATAATACAGAAATGCATACAAAGAGGTTAGACAATCTACATCATTACCAGCATGGTAATAAAGAAAATGATAATACAACAAATATCACAGTTTAACACAATAATGCATACCACAGTATCATAAACAATATCACAATTTTAACACATCATACATAATATCACAAATAATAACAAAAAGATGCATACCATAAATGCAAATGTATAATGACTCATTCCTACTCCATGAAACTAAACACAGACATCAGAGAGAATGACCCGGAAGAACAATCAGTACCATAAGCTACCCAACCAAACTACTACATTGTCAAACGTCGTATAAATAGCCCACAGTCCAAGACATCGTGTAAGTAGTACACAAACAAATACGTCGTGCACCACAGGCATTGTACTAGACAGTCTCCCCAAGATCTTAATTAAGAATAATGTGTGTCGAGATCATTAGTGTGTTGCCTGTTACCACGGCTTAGAGGAGCTATCAATTGTTTATATGTGGAATCCTCCGCACACTAACGCCTCCAAGATTCAATAAATGAACCACACTACGCCTATCACACCCACAACACGGTGTAATTCATCTCGTCAATCAATCGCCAATTTCAACTAAATTGACACAACTCTTAATGCATGAATAAGAATCACAATTACAAAAAGACCCTCAGTCTCAATATGTCACAATATTTACAAAAAATGCCCTCAGTCTCAACATTTCCAAATATAGTACGTCTCCACTTGACAGTACTATACCTCAACATGTCTGGGTCCACCACTTTGGCCTGATAGTAAAACTCACTGTTCCATTTAGTCGCGTAGAAATTTTATCGCATTTTCACAATCGCATCACTTTTACAAACGTTTTTTAATCGCGTAAATATATTTTGACGTTTTTTAAATTGCGTAACATTTTTAAATCGTTTTCTCAATCGCGTAGCTTAAAAATGTCATTTTAAAATACGCGTAAGCTATTTCTAGTACTTTTCAACTACATAGAATATTTTCCTTACGTTATAAATATATTATAAAACTTTCTCTTTTATTTCCCCGTTTTTAGTAAATTTTGATAGCATTTTGTCTAGAAAATTCATTAGATAATATTTTCTATGTTTTTTTTTTAAATACTACATATTTTAACTTTAACCATTAGTTACACTTTGAAACTTGCTAACGTGCTTCAAAACTCAATGAGTGAGCTCTACGTTAGTATTTTTCAAGTGTTTGTTTTATTTCTTATTTATAACAAATTCTTCAAATTTAATATTTTAAAACTAAGTTCATTCATTTTATTTCCCAAAGATTCATTGAAATTGAATTCTTTTGTAGATTAGTTACTTAACGTACCTTAGAAAATAATTTTGGAAATCAAATACACATTGAATGGCATGTTGGCCAAATTCAACATATCCTTCACAAATGGTCATTAAATCATTTTCTACCTTCTAAACCAATTTCAAATTCATTGTTTTACCTAGATTCATTAAATCATTATTTTAGAAAATGGTTGAGAATATTTTAGTTCTCTTTTTCTTGGAGAAGCTGTGAGCTCCTTTTGTGTTCTTTGGAACACTCATGCAATCCTTACATGGTATTCACATCCTACATTAATAATCATACATATATAAACATATGCAATATATTTTAAAGCTATAAACATGCTTACAAATAAAATCAATCACAAATAAGAAAGCTTTAAACAACCAAATGAATGAATCCTTATGAATTCTTCACCACAGACACAATCCATTTTCTCATCACCACGCAAGGTTGATGAGATTAAATATCCCTTTTACCTTAACAGAAGACAAACTCCTTCTACTCTCCTCCTATGGTTTTCGTGTGACCTCCAAGACATGCTCAAACAAATTTTAAAGAGTCATAACTATAGGAGAAAAATATAAACCATGGATCAATCATGGCTTAGAACCTAAGAAATAAAGTTAGAAGTAAGAAACAAGAATCTTCACCTTGTAGGAAAAATCTCAAAGTGATTTTCCAAGCTCAAGATGAATTTTTTTGAAAGAACTCTAAACTAGAGATGTTCTTAGAATGGTGTTTGAATTTGAGAAGTTGGGTTAGATGAAAATTTAGAAGGGTGGGAGTGTGGTTTTTAGGTGTTCGTCGAATGGCTCTCAAAGAGTAACAATGGTGATTTTTGTTCTTGGTGTTCTTGAAGAGAAGAAAGTAAGGCTTAGGTGATAGCAAAGATGAAGAATGAAGTGAAATGGTCTCCAATCTCCTATGCATAGCCGTGAGCTTCACAAAGGAGGTGGTCTCCTTTGTTGACCTTCCAAGACCACTTAACCACCTTAGATGTGATCAAGGGTTGATAACAAAGGCTTTGGCTCCAAGCTTGTTTCTCATTGGTGTAGAAAACCCAGTCACCAAGTGACTAAGCCCTTCTTGAAGGTGCTTGGCCGAATGGCCCTAATGAGAAGTAAACCAAGTTTGTGCTTCATTCATGCAATCTAGTTACACTTACGTGCATTTAGTTAGTTTGCTTAGTTACTTAGTTAGCCATTTAGTTAGCTAGGATGACTAACCATCTCCTAGATTTCTCTAGAACCTTCTCTAACTAGAACTTAAATAGATAACTAACTAGGTTTCCTTTGTTTAGTTACTAAACAAGCTTCCTATGCTAACTTAGTTAGGTTTAAGCTAACTTGGTTAAGCTTTCTAATTAAATCTTAACAAGTCGAACCACTTTTCTGGACTTGATTTCTATTGGTCTAGAATTTTCAAGCCATTATTGTTGACTACATTTCATTGGCTTAGAAAAAATCAGAAACATTGACTGCTTCTCTAAACGCGAGTCCCATGGACTTTTTCTGGGTCCATGATCATTCTGGAGCAGATTTCTACTATTTTTAAAACACTAGGTACTATCAAATAAAATAATATTATAATAATATAAAATTATTTTATTGTACAGTTAAATCCTAAACATTAAAATATTAATACATGTATCATTCAGAATTGGGTTTAGTAAGATCCTCCCGCTCTAAATAATTAAAATAAGATTTTTTTAGGCCAGAAAATTATTTCCTAGACTCGGAGCAAATCACACACAATGATCAAATACAATCACGAAATAGTCAAATTCTATTTATAACTTACAAAAAACATAAAACAGTACAATCAGGACAATATCATACTTAGCTCAAAAGTTAGGGTGTTACATTTCCAGTTATAGCCGGACTAGGAGTGGAAGTGCCTCAAATTCGAGGAAGGACTGAGGCATGACTTGAAGAGAGCAGTGTTGCCCTTGGGGATTGACCAGTTCTCAGCTCTTTTGGACAAGTGTCGAAGGATCTGGAAGTTGGTTCAGTCCCGAGACACTAGAAGTCGCAACTTTGGACCCTTCGGTTCCAAAGAGGAAATAACAGTAATGTTAATCATTTTCAAAAGAAGCCATAATCACAACCGCCTGAGAATCAATCTTAACAATAATCACATGGTGGAGGTCCCAGTGGCAATTCTGGTGGCAACATATTTGGTCAAAATGTGGCATTTTTTCCAAAATGCTCGAAATGTGGAAAGGATCACTTGACCAGGGAGTGTGCAATCAAAGGAATCACTTGCTTTAAATGTGGGAAACCTGACCATGTCTTTAGAGATTGCAATCAACCAAAGGCAGAACCTTCCGTTGGCAACGTACGTACCACAAGACCTCAGGCAGGAGGAAGGGTGTATAGTATGAGTGGAGCAGAAGCCTCCCAGTCCGAAGATCTAATAAAGGGAGATTATATCATATGAGGTAATCTTTTATCTGTACTGTATGACTCGGGGGTGACCCATTCTTTTATTTATTATGACTGTGTGCATCGATTAGGATTACTTGTGTCTTCTTTACCTTATGATTTGAGTGTTTCTACCCCTACTGTTGAACCTGTTGTTACTACCCAAGTTTGTTTGAACTATCATGTGATTGTTGAAGGTCGAATCTTTTATGTTAATTTGATCTATTTACCTCTTTATCAAATAGACATAATCTAAGGAATGGATTGGTTATCTTCTAACCATATCATGCTAGATTGTTCTAGTAAAACCCTAGTTTTTCCTAAGACTAAAATTTTTGGATTTTTGACGGCCAACCAAGTTAAAGCTTTCTTGAGAGAGGGAGCTCAGGGATACATGCTATTGTCTTCCTTGGAAATCAAGAGTGCAAAGGATGTGAAAGATATTCTGGTAGTCAATGAGTTTCCCGAAGTCTTTCTTGATGATGTACCTAGTTTGCCACCAGAGCAGGAGATAGTTTACTATTGATCTTGTACTAGGAGCTGGACCTATATCAATGGCACCATATCAGATGTCACCGTTAGAATTAGCAGAGCTTAAGAAATAGTTGGAGGAATTATTGGAAAAGCAATTCATGATACCCAATATGACACCAGCCGATATTGTTAGTCAAGAAGAAGGATGGAACGTCTCGCTTATGCATAGATTATTGCCAGTTGAACAAGGTCACGATCAAGAACAAGTATCCTCTACCGAGGATAGATGATTTGATAGATCAACTGCGAGGAGCCGTTGTATTCTCCAAAATTAACTTACGTTCTGGCTATCACCAAATTCGAGTAAAGATGGAAGATATTCCTAAGATAGCTTTTCAGACGTGATATGTAATGCCCCTTTTTCTTGTGTCTCATGAAGAAGGAACGTCACACCATAATGAAATTAAATAAAAAATGTGGAAAAGTATAATTACTTTGATTAATTAAGAGCTAGTTCATTTTTTTAACACGTGATTAAATAGTTTGCGTTCTTGGATTGTAAAGTGATTCGAGTATTGAAATATGTATACACATTTTTTTTTAAATGACAGTAAAGAGATAATAATAATTATAGATACAATGGAACCAACACAGAATTGAAAGTCATGCATTCACAATTCACAGATAAACGGTTAGCCATCAGTAGCCACTGACAGTATCAGCCCTTAAGACTGACGAGAAGGGACCGTAGCCGGGTCCTCCTCATGATCCTCCTCATCCGATGAAATTGTCATCCGAGCGACCGAATTTCGGGCAGAAGCCCGAGCAGTGGAGAGGAAAGAGTCCTCTTGTAGGGTGTAGTAAAGGTCATCCCACAGATCTCTAACAGGCAGGTAAAATTCCAAATGAACAAAAGTAGTAAAATAAAAAATAGGCGAGTCGTAGCGGCCCTATGCCAAAGAGACAGTTAGCTCCCCGTGATAAATGCAACGATCGGTGCTCAAGTTGATGTACCAACAATCAGGTCCTCCATGAAAGGTCATCCTAGCATACCCCAAAAATCAATGCAGACGCGAAGACATCACCGATTAGCACTAATCATAGTCAGGCCAAAAGCCAGGAAACTCAAGCGCTTCATTTTCTACCTCGCGAATGTCTTTTCGGTAGTACATAATGTAAAATAGAAATGCAGATACATAGGAAAAGAGGTGAGACACCCAGCTTTCAATACCAATATGGTAGGAAGAAAACAGAACGGCGCTGGACGCCTACATAGCATTACAGTACATATATTCATCAACAGAATACTTAAAAAAAATAGTAATAATCAATTAAGCAATAAAAGAGAAAGAGCAGCAGAATCTCAGGCAGTGATAGTTTATCATCCAGATAATTATATTGACAGTAAGAACAGATATTTCAACAGTCAAAAGTGTTCATGCTCAATGAAATATGATACTGATAATGGGCAATGCATAATGCATTATGGTACTAAAAATTCTACTCCATGGAGTTAGACATAAACATTTTCGGAGTGAATGATCAAGGAGTTATGCCAGTATCTCATTAGCCTTAAAAATAGTGTGCTTCATCTTATAAAAATATTTACGCAATACGGCTTATACATGGCACCTCAACAGTTGATCGCGATATAGGACAGCGTCTCAGTCCGAATCGTCGGTATGTTTGCATCGGTCTATCCCACAGCCCCAATGGAGCTACCACTGTCTATTGTGAGACACCCGCACCCCGACGCCCCCAGGGCCAACCACTATGACCCTACGCTTAGTCTACTCGCACCCGCACATAGGTGTTATTCAAACTCCTAGGCATACATCGCCTTTCCAACAATGTCCAACGGACAACACATATGCATGACGACGCAATATACATCATGTATTTTTATCAATGATACATTTATCATAAAGTATACCATAATGGCATTTATTCATTTCTCAATATCAATATGTCATAATTCTATCAAGAACTTAGTCCCACATAGGAACTCACAATAACATCAACCAATTCTCAATATCAATATACACATATACATTGTTCCACACATACCACAATCTCCATATTATGGATCCTACATTTTTCAATGTCCTAAGTTTTGATCAATTATGAGATCTTTCTTTAGGCTAACAAAACCCTTCAAACCATGGCCTCCAAAGGCCATTATAAGTGTCAATCCTTTAATGTCCAATTACATAGGTGTTATTACTCAAAATTTTAATTCTAACCCTTAACAATTAGGGCCAAAACCGTGGCCTCCCAAGGTCACCAAGGTTCCAATTTTTCTTCACATTATGCGTTAGTTACTTGATACCTAATCACTTAAATTTTATTTCACCCAAAATCAATCTAATCCCTTAAATTCCAAGCTAAAACCATGACCTCCAATGGGGTAGTAAACCCTCAAAAATTTTCATTCATTAATTCTATCATTATCAAATATTCCAACACTACCAATGCATTCTAAATCATTATTCAATCATCAACATCAATCAATAACACATAAATATACAAAATCATCAGACAAAGTAAGCATACCAATATGGATTTCTCCATCAAACAATCACACAAGGTCTCCTCACCACCAATAATGGTTGAAGTAAGTAATCTCCCTCTTACCTAAATGAAGAACACGAAAATGGTCACCTATTTGCTCTTTGGTGGTTTCGGTTTTGAGCTTCCAAAACCCAAGAAATTTCAGCACAAAGAATCAACACCAATGGTTGAAAAAGAAGAGTCTTTGGTCTCGAATAAAACCATAGAACATGAAAATGAAGAAAAAGAAAAGAAAAAATGGAAACTTTACCTTAAAGTTTGAAGCTTGGTCTTGGAAGGCAATGGAGGAAATGATAGATTTTGAAGAAACTTTCTAAATATGAAGTGTAGAGGAGGTTGAGGTGAGTGTAGAAATGGTGTAAATGAAGAGAAAAGTGAGGAGAAGTGGTCTCTAATGGGGGCTGCAAACTGTGGTCAAGGAGGAGAAGAAGAGAGAAGGAGGAGAGAAAATGAAGATGAAAACTAGAGAGAGAAATGGATAGATGAAAAATAAGTGAAATGTGATTAAGTGTGTTAAGGGTGTGGGAGCAAAATTTTGCTCCCCTTAAGCTATGGGTGCTGCAGCAATGGAGAGAGAGAAGGGAGTGGAGAGGTTTCTCCAACAAGCTAAGGGTAACTTAGACATTTGGTGGTCAAAGCTTCTCAAAGAAGCTTTGATTAAAATACACTAAATTTGAATTAAAGTGGATTTGATTAGACATAAAGTGGATTACATTAGGATAATGTGATAGGGTATTTATTACATGCTATTATCCAATGGACAATTGTTACAGTTAACAGAAGTCAGTATTAATTGTCTAGCGGATAAAAATTACACAACGATTGTTATTTGGTCTAATAAATTTTTTCTCAAAAAATGTGAAACTTCGTAAACCGTGTCCAGTCTCGGGTTTAGTAAGATCCCCCATCGACGTTTCTATAGATCAAGGTTCTCAGGAAAATATCTCATTTTCTTGGCCCCGCTCAATTTACATGTAAAATGAGGAATAATATTAAAATATTATACGTTCTCAGAAAAATCCAGAAAAATTCTAAAAAATCACAAATATTATAAAATGAATATTTATAATGAAATAAATAAATTTTGGGGTGTTACACGATATGGACATTACGAGTATCTTGTGATGCCTTTTAGAGTGACAAATACTCTTGTAACATTCTTGGACTACATGAATAAGATCTTTCATCCTTACCTAGACAGATTTGTCGTTGTCTTTATCGATGACATTCTGATCTTTTCTCGAAATTAGGAGAAACATATGGAAAATCTCAAAGTGGTTCTCCAGATTTTGAAGGAGAATAAGTTATACTCTAAGATGTCCAAATGTGAGTTTTGGTTTAGCGAAGTTAAGTTTTTGGTTACGCAATTTCAGAGGAAGGAATTAAAGTAGATGCTTCAAAAGTTGACATAGTTCTTCAATGGGAAAGGCTGAAGACTATATCAGAGATCCATAGTTTCTTCGAATTAGTTGGTTACTATTGAAGGTTTATTGAGGGGTTTTATAAGATAGCAAGACCTCTCACCTAGCTTACACGAAAGAATAAACCTTTTGCATGGATTGATGCATGCGAGGAAAGTTTTCAAGAGTTAAAAAGATGATTGACTGCTTCGCTAGTGCTGATTCTACTTGATCCCAATGAACCTTTTGAGATATATTGCGATGCTTCATATCAGGGTTTAGGTTGTGTGCTTATGCAACACCAAAAGGTCGTGGCATATGCTTCGAGGCAACTAAAGGTGCACAAGAGGAATTACCCTACTCATGATCTAGAGTTATAAGCTATTGTGTTTGCTTTGAAAATATAGAGACATTTTCTGTATGAAGCAATGTTCAACGTCTATAGCGATCATAAGAGCCTGAAGTATCTATTTGACCAGAAAGAGTTGAAGATAAGACAGAGGCGATGGTTAGAATTTTTGAAGGACTATGATTTTCATTTACAATATCATCCTGGAAAGACGAATGTCGTAGCAGATGCCTTAAGTAGAAAGATGCTTAGTATTTCTGCTATGATGGTCAAGGAGAATGAATTGATAGAACAATTCAGGGATATGAGGTTGTTTGTGGAAATGACACTGGGGAAGATTTGTTTGAATATGGTTACTATTTCAAGTGATCTAATGGGGGAAATCCGAGAGAGATAGAGAAGTGATCAATATTTGTAGAATGAAAGGGAGGTGATAAAGCAAGGTGTTGAGTTAGCGTTTAAGGAAGGGCTTGATGGGATCCTAAGGTTCAGAGATCGGATTTGTATACCCAGTGATCCAGAACTCAGGAGAGTGATTCTCGATGAAGCTCATAGGAGCAAGTTAAGTATGCATCCCAGAACAACCAAGATGTATCAAGATTTGAAGTGATTGTATTGGTGGCAAAGGATTAAGAGAGATATTGATAAATATGTATCATCCTATTTGATTTTTCAGAAAGCTAAGGCTGAACATCAACGACCTTCTGGAATATTTCAACCTCTAACTATTCCTAAATAAAAATGGGATGACATCACGATGGATTTTATTATGGGACTACCAAAGACTAGAAAGGGTTATGATTCTATCTGGGTAATTGTTGATTAGCTTACAAAGTCTGCGCACTTCCTACCAATTAACATAAGGTATTCGACGGAGAAGTTGACTCAGTTGTATATTGGTGAAATTGTTAGACTTTGTGGTGTGCCTTCTAGTATTATTTCTGATTGAGATATGAGTTTTACATCAAGGTTTTGGAAAAGTATATAAGAAGCAATAGGAACGAAACTTTGTTTGAATTATGCTTATCATCCGCAAACAAATGGTCAGTTAGAGAGGACAATTCACTTGCTAGAAGATCTGCTGAAAGCTTGTATTTTAGAACAGTCTGGAAGTTGGGATGAATTTTTACCTTTGATAGAGTTCACCTACAATAACAGTTTTCACTCAAGCATAGGGATGGAACCCTATGAGGCTTTATATGGACGACGATGCAGAACACCCTCGTGCTGGTACCAAGATGGCGAGCATATTACGTTAGGACCCGATCTTCTGTAACAAACAACGAAAAAAATTAAGATGATTCAGGAAAAGATGTGGATGACTTAGAGTCAATAGAAAAGCTATGCAGACAAGATTAGAAAATCTCTAGAGTTTGAGGAAGGCAAGAATGTGTTTTTGAAAGTCATGCCTATGACTGGGGTCGGTCGAGTTCTTAAGTCCAGAAAACTTACTCCCAAATTCATTAGACCTTATCAAGTTCTTTGTCAGATAGCTCCAGTAGCCTACGAAATAGCTTTACCACCTTTTCTTTCTAACCTTCATAATGTCTTCCATGTGTCACAATTGCAAAAGTATATTCCTAATCCAACCTATGTCATAACACCAGATATGGTACAATTGAAAAAGAATTTAACCTATGAGACACTCTCTGTAAAGATCGAGGATAGGAGAGTGAAGCAACTCAGAGGAAAAGAAATTCTATTAGTAAAGGTGATCTGGAATGATGTGACTAGAGACATAATGTGGGAGCTAGAGGATAAGATGAAGGAACAATTCCCACATCTATTCTAAGATATGACAAATTTCGAGGACAAAATTTCTTTTTAGAAGGGGAGAGTTGTAACACCCCAAAAAATTGCTTGTTTTCTGTTATATATGATTTTTATAATATTTGTGATTTTTGTGAATTATTTAGGTGATTTTGATTATTTTATTATATTTCTCGATTTGCATGTGCGTTCAACGGGGCCGAAAAATAAAATATTTTTTCGAGGCCGGAAAATTTTGGATTGTGAAACAGGGCCGGAGGATCTTACTAAACCTGAAGCCAGACTTAGTTTACAATGTTTTCATTTTTCGAGATTTTATTTGACAAATAAAATCAGGGTACGTCCTATTATCTAACGGACAATAAATACTTGTTTTATTAACTGCAACATTTGTCCATTGCATAATAGCTTTTAGTACAGTACTAGTCATCTTTTCTACAGTGTTCACTTTATGTGACATCATCCAAGTGACTCACCTTTGACTTTCTAAAAGTGAAAATTAGCTTCCTAAGCAAGCTTTGTAACAAGCTTGTTGGATAAGCCACTTAACAAGCTTGTTGGAGAAGTTTGTATTTCTCTCTCTTCCTTTGGTGATGCTCACGGTTTTGGGAAGGAAAAGATGACAAAGTGTCATTTTTTCACTTAAGCTTCACTTCATCTTTTCATCTGAAAAAGTTTCACATTTTTCTCTCACTTTTTTTCTTCTCGTTTTCTCTCTACACCTCTCATCCACCACCCTCCATTTTCCTCTTCTATTTTGTTTGCTCCAATTAATTACACTTCTTGAATCTACATACCCTTTGGAGGATTTTCCTTGTTGTAATCACCATCTAGTTCTCTCATCTTCATCATTTTCTTTCAAGCCCTAACTTAAAGCTCTTAAGGTAAGGTTCTTGATCTTCATTTTTCTCTACTCTTTTTTCGTGTTCAAGGCCATCATCTTGACCATTGGTCTTCTCTTTTCAAGCGTTAGGTGTTGATCTTAAAAGTTTGAAACTTCTAGGGTTTGGTTGGTGGTGCTCGACAAAATTCTAAGAGGATCAAGGAGCTTCATTTTCTTGTCATCTCTTTAGGTAAGAGGGAGATTTATCCTCTTCAACCATCTATGGTGGTGAGGATCAAATTTTACGTGTGTGAATAATCCATGTATGGATTCATTCACTTGTTAGTATAAGTTCAATGCTTTGTGATTAGTTACTTTACTTGATTTTATTACTTTGAATATTATTCACGAACTTGCTAGAATAGAAATGTGATGATTGTTATATGTTATATGATGTGAATCACTTGGAAAGGAAAGAGATTTCAGTCCTATGGATCTTGAGGCTCACGGCCAAGTAGGTAGAAACAGGGTGTCTAAGACAAAATTTTGTATCAATTGGGAATTTAATAAGTCAAGTGATTAGTGTTTCATAAAACAAAGGAAATTTTGGATTCCTAGACCCTTAAGGTTCATGGCCATGTAGGGAATCTAAGGCTAAGGAAATTTTGTATCAAGTTGAAACTTAGATAATTAAGTAATTAGAGACATAATTAGGAACTCACAAGATGGAAAAGAAGAATACAACATTTTATCCTTACATCAAGAATGATTTTCAGCCAAAGTGGTTAAAATGGATTTGAATGATGTCTAAGAATTTAATAAATTAAGTGATTAATGATTTATAAAATTGAGGTATTCTAATCAAGAGAGTTTTCTAAAGGTAATGGAAAAAGGGTTTTGTAAAAATTAAAGTAATATGGACTTCGGTGAGTAATGTTAGAAAAGAATCTTTCCTTGAAAAGTTTTACCATGATGGATATTGGAAATCAAGGTTGACTTCTATGTTGAGTTTTAAAAGTTTCAAAACGAAGTTTTAAATTAGCAATGACGATGTTGAGTAACTAAAAATAAATGGTGATTTTTGTTGTCATGTCCACAAGAGGGACCCATATTTATTGAGGATTGTTATGGCCAAGTTGTGGCGTATGGTTACGAAGGAATCATATCATTGTTGCATGTGTATACACTAAGTCATTCATCATGCATTGTGAAAGTTCGTTGGACTCTGTTTGGTTAAGGCTATAAGCCTAGGAGATGAATTACACCTTTGTGCATGTGCGATATGCGTAATGTAGGTCATTGGCTGACCTTGGGGGCATCAGGGTGCAGCTTATTCCACAAACACACCGACGATCCGGACTGAGACATTATCCTTAATCACAATCTGGTGTAAACTGTCTTGTATCAGTCACGTTGCGCAAATTGAGAAAAGTGAAAGCACATGAATTGAGGCTGACGAGATACAGACAAATGTCTTCTAGATCATTCTCTCTGAATTTGTGCTTAGCTCCATGGAGTAGGAAATTGGTCACATTGTGCACATATATAGTCAGTCGACATCTCATTGTGGCATTTACATATCTATTGAATTATCTGTTAAATTACCCATTTGAAATATTTATTGAATTATCTGTTGTATGCAACAATGATTATATGTGTATTTATGTATTTTGAATGGCATTACTGTCATTGTTGTTTCTATGCTACCATGTTAGTATTGTTGTAGGAGATCTAACCACTTTACCATGATGTTTTGTTGTATATATATATATGCTTGATGAAGACTGAGAAGAAGGTGAAGTAGATCGAGCCTTTCTGTTGTTTTGTTGGCAATGGCAGCTAGGAGAGATTTCATTGGTTTCGTCAGAGTACAGTTCCTTGATTGTATGAATGCATAGCGCATTAACTGAGCTACTGAGAGCATTAGATATATAGGGGACGTGACTATATCTGTCCGCAGGACCAGTAATAGAGACCTTTTCTTTTCTCTTGATGTTACATTACGCTTGGAGTTCAACATGCCCATCAGAGAGCTGTGGGGTGACCGCTTTTATACCCCACAAGAGGACTCGTTTGTATCTTCTGCTTGGGCCCCTACCCGCGAGCCTGTGGCTCCTATCAGGATTAACTCTTCTGAGGAGGATCCGTCTGTGGGTCCTTCTCAGTAGCTTGGGGGTCTGATATATTTTGTCGTTTTGGTGGTGTTATTTATAATCTTTTAGGTTTGTAAAGCTTATACTTTTATTTTGCTAAGAACTCATGATGTATATGTACCTATAATATGTATATTTTTATTTAGTGTATGGAATGTTCCTTGTATCCTTTTCCACAAAGTTTATGTTTTCTGCACATAATTATAAGTATATTAAAAAAAAAGAAAATGGCAAATTCATATACTTATTTAATAAGCAGGAAATTTTATAAACTGGGTTTTAGTTTTCTTTTGAGTTTCGTTTTTTCGTTAGTGTGACGCCCGTTATGAAAAGGGTTGTTACACTAAGTTACCCTCTTTTTTACAGATTATACAAAGTATGAATGATGAGAAACTCTCTCAAGAATGAATAATAAAAATTAAAGCTTATGGGTATCAATGGTTCACACTTATAATGCCCAAAACAAAGGATCGATTGAAAAGGATAGTAAAACTCGTATTAATTCTCAACCAAGGTTTTTAAATGGATTGTCTAACCTCTATAAATGCCTAACAACTTATATTTATAATTCATTAATTAAAAGAGTTGTTAGAGAGGTGGTTGGGAGCATTAATGGCAACAAACTAGCCATTACTGCTTTTTGCGGATGTGGCCTTTATTCGAATAACAGGTTTGTTATTCGAATAAGACTCTAAATAATATGTTAAAGAAAAGCTCTATGGAACACGTTATTCGAATAACTTTCTCGTTATTTGAATAAGCCTTTTAGAATATGTTTTTTTTGAAATAGGTGTTATTCGAATAACAACATGGTTATTCGAATAAACCATTTAAAATCAAGTTTCTAGAAAACTTGTTATTCGAATAACAGGAGTGTTATTTGAATAAGATAGTTGAAAACTAAAGCGTCATTGCTTATTTTAAACGTTTATTCGAATAAAATAGGGCTTTATTCGAATAAAGCCTAGCTAGATGGAATTCTTGACTTCTCTGACTTATGTTATTTGAATAAGAGAACCCTTATTCGAATAAGTCATATAAAAAATGTTTTGTTAGCTTTTAATCAATGCCAAGTAATTCCAAATGATCTTAAAAGCTTTTAGGCACTTAAAATTTGTTTCTTTGGAAACCAAAAACCATTTTAAAACATTTAAAACTAGTGTGCTATTTATGTTCTTTGAAAAACGAGTTTTGGGGCTTTAGTGTGAATCACATTTTACCTTTACAAAATGATCTAGGTCTTAAAAACTATTCTTGAAGGTCTTGGACTTGATCTTACAACATCTTCATGTTTGTTATCATCAAAACAAAGTCTTCACGGGTCAACGGCCAATTACATTCTCCTTCTTTTTTATGATGATAAACAACCATTGAGAAAAGAGTTAGTTTCATAAATTGGAATTTACAAGGTCATAAGAGAGACTTACTCCCCCTCTTATTTGTAAGAGGTGCATTAAAATTAGAGTTATGAACAGCTCCCCTTTACTTTTGGAATTCCAAGATCCATTTTAAATTCACCTTACTTTTCTCAAAACATTCTCAAATTGTGAGAACTCTAGTTTTTTCTCCCCCTTTTGTCATGATAAAAAAGATGGGGCAAGAGAAAGCCAAAGCAAGCTATAAGGATATAATCAATTGTCATATTAGCAATTTTAACAAAGATATATTCCAATCAAAGGCTTAGAATTTGCAGAGACATCAAATAATGCAATTCGAATAAAGAGTTATCCAATACAATTTCATTATCATCAAAATCATTCAAATACAATTTCATAACAAACCAACCAATTACATTGTATCAATAACATCTAAGAAGAAAAACTAAGATCCTACAAGCTATGGATCCTAAAAATAGGCGTCTGGTGGAAGAGAAGGGGATCTAGGTGCTCTATCAAATAACAAGGCCTTTATAGTAGCCTGTTCGCATTTTATTGCTTTAATTTTCTCAAAGATGGCAGCTGAGGTGTTCTCCATATAAACACGGTTGTCGAGCAAGGTTGCCATGACCTGCTCAAGGGTGACTGGACCACCAGTAGGAGCAGTAGGGGCAACATCAAGAGCATCAACACCGGGGGCAGCAACAGTAGGGGCTTTTTCATTCTTAGCTTCTTCTAGCTCATCAAGGTACACCCACCTTTCATTGGGATCGTTGACCATCTTCATCTTCTTGAGGGTGTATTGCCCAAAGATGTTGAAGTGTGTCAATTCTGTTGCTCGTTCCGTCTCTATAATCTATGGATAATCCTTTAGAAAAGTTGTGATCAGAAGAGCGTAAGGCAACTCAGCCTTCTCTTTACCCTTGGCCTTCATCATATGTTTACCAATGAAGTTTGGCCAGTTTATCTTGAAGCCCTTCCTTAAGATCCACATCATGAAGGTATTGTCCGCTATCAGGTAGGCGTCATTACCTTCATAAGGGGTGAGGATGTACACATAAGCGTAGTGTAGTAGCCTGTCCTGACTTTTCAGCATCCCTTCCTTCAAGCCAGTCTTAGGGACCATTGTGCCAGGCTTGGTGATCATGGAAATAGCTTCATCCTTCTTGTATTCCATGGGTTTGCTATCTTCCTCAATGGCTGGGCCACCTGCATTAAGGCCAAATTTTGTTAACCACTTAGCAGGGATGATTACCACCTGCTGATCACTAACCTTAGAGATTATATCAGCACCATCTAGTCGCAGATTACAATAAAACATTCTTACTAAATCCGTGTATATCTTATCCTTGTAGCATAAGAGGTTGAGCACTCCCTAGTGTGCCAATATATCTAAGAACTTAAAGCCTTCTTCCTTCTCAAACCAGGGGATGTCTATATGCTTAGGTTGCATAAGATTCCGCATTATAAAGTTCTTCCTAAAACGAGCACAGTCTTCCTCGTTGGAGGAGAGCCTGTGTAGATCAAGAGGATTGTTGGTGGGAGCCATTTTGGTGCATGGACGTTTAGAGGAGGAGGCCATGGTTAGGGTTTTGATGTTTGGGTGAGTGAGATGAGAAGCAATAGAGGTAAAAAATGTAGGTTTGGGTGATGGGAGTGTGGGTTGCACAGAGGAAAGAATAGAGAAAGCTGAGAAATAAGGGTGAAGATGTGCAGTACCCTCTTATAACTTGCATTTTATTCGAATAACAATTATGTTATTCAAATAAAACGTGGTTGCTCAAACGTCATGGTTCACTGCCATGTGTTATTCAAATAACATTAGGTCTATTCGAATAACAGTGTTGTAGCTCATAAGTCTTGGCTCTTTGCCAAGTGTTATTAAAATAACCTATATGTTATTCGAATAACATAGTATTCAGATTTAGCTCTCTGCCAAGCCTTATTCGAATAATAATGGTGTTATTCAAATAAAAACCTTGAAATCAACATACTTGGCTTTTTGCCAAGAGTTCTTCGAATAACGTTGTTTTTATTCGAATAAAGCACCAAACATTAGAAACTGAAAGACGCTTTTGTAAAGTGTTATTCGAATAAGGAACCCTTTATTCGAATAAAGCACGGAAAACAATAGTTCTTTACCAGCCACTGAAGGCTGTTATTCGAATAAAATTGTTATTATTCGAATAAAACAAACATAAAAGCACCAGTTAAGTGTACTTTTAGCATCAGATCTAGAGGAGGATTCTTACCCATCTTGTGAAGTACCTACAAAACAAATTTTGGGAAACCTCTGATGCTCAAGTTAGTAAAAATTTAAGAAGAATAAATCAATGATAAAGCAATAAATATAAGCATTCATTCATATGCCTGATTGATCAATTATGCATAGTTCTCTTCTTATGTAATAAAATGCATATTTCGCTAAAGGCTTAGTAAAAATATTAGCTAATTGTTTAGTGGTTTCAACAAACTCAAGCATGTAATCACCTTTTTGGACATGGTCTCTTATGAAATGGTGCATTATTTCTATGTGCTTTGTTCTAGAGTGCAAAATGAAATTTTTATACAAATTGATTGCACTTGTGTTATCACACCTTATAGGGATTTGATCAAGCTCAAAACCATAGTCTAGAAGTTGTTACTTCATCCAAAGGATTTGAGACAACAACTCCCAGTTGCAACATATTCAGCTTCAGTTGTGGATAATGCCACATTATTTTGTTTCTTACTATGCTAGAAAACTAGTGAGCTTCCAATCAAGTCTCATGTCCCACTAGTGCTCTTTCTATCCATTTTGCATCTAGCAAAATCAGAATCAGAATAATCAATTAGGTTATATGAGACACCTTTAGAATACCACAAGCCCACTTGTGAAGTGCCTATTAGATATTTCATAATTCATTTTACAACACATAAATGTGATTCTTTAGGATTTGCTTAATATCTAGCACACATACATACACTAAACATAATATCAGGCCTCTATACTTTGTAATTTCTACAGGATTACCTCCTTCATTTTTGTCCAAATAGCAAGAGATGCCCATTAGAGCAGCCACATGTGTTGGGAATTGCGGATTAAAAAACGCGCAGTGGAATAATAGAATTCCCTCACAAGATCCATGCGAAAAGTCCATAATCCGAGTGTTTAAAAGTTTACCTCTTGAAGTGTGATAAACACAAGCGAGGTGAATCACCAACACCATAATAGCGACGATGTCTCTGCGGTATCCACACGAACAGATTTTCAAAAAGGAGTCATGCCTCTGTTTCGCGGTGCTAGCTGCGAAGAGAAGAGAAGAAGACCTTTCACTATCTCTCACTCACTTTCTTAGGTGCAGCTTGGGTTGTAATGTTACGTACGTAGCAGCCCCCTTAGCAGTACTATTTATAATAGTGGCTGCTTTAAGTGAGTGTGAGCAGTAGCAAGGTAAGCTGTGCAACCCTAAACCCATTTGTCATGAGTTAGGCCCACAATTGAATACAAGTCCAACTTGGATCCTTATTGCTCCAATTTAGTATGCTCTAAGTGTGTGACCCTGTAGGTTCTCATGACGTTGGTAGTAATATTAAAATCTCATTTTAATGTTACAAACAGTGAGTGGTATCTAGCAACACGTCACTGCTATCCAAGTAATGAGAATGTCAGTGATTTGACATAACCTATCCGTGACCAATGTTTCCATGTAGTTTAGTCCCTTTGTCCAGATATCTAGATTGAACACAAGGCATGGAACAGGTCACCCTTGTTTAGTTCAATCTCTAGTTTCCTGATTCTCAAGTAGACATAGTAATAAAAAATGAGATCAATATCTCATATTGACTCATTTAAGCATGGCCATATATTTCGTAGTTTCACTCAATTAGGGGGCCCAAAGATATCACACTTGTCATGTAGGAGGGACAAATCCCATCTAGGTCACTCACATCCCTTCACATGAATCGCGGTATAACTAATAACTAACTTTATAATCATCTTATTACAAATGACGTTTGATGGCATTAAAACACACAACTCCTCATGTAGGAATCATAGTGATTTCAGGTCAAAGGACCACATACACCATTATCACTATGAGAATCGCTTATGACACTTACGTAACGATCCACGTAGCGTTCTCATGGTGGGTCTATCCAATACATCATTATTCTAATATGTATCTATGTGAAGACTTGATATCTCATATCCATGACCCGTGAGATATGGTCATCAGTCTACGCACATACTAGTCTCAATGCATTATTATTGTCCTAATTAACAATAATACTTGACTAGGGACATTTAAGAATAGTGTTTTATGCAATAGGATCTCACGATCAAGTCATCCACTTGATGTCCTATAGTATTAAACTTACTATTCTAAGGACTTTATTATGTTTATAAAAAAATAACATAATAAATAAAATGCCTCATATATTAAAAATAGTATAATATAATGTATGTAAATACAAACAGAATATATTGGCCTCTAGGGCATACACCAACAATCTTCCACTTACACTAGAGCCAATCAAGCATATATCTACTATGCTTCTACTCTGTTGGTACTCTGCATATCTTCACATCTCCTCTATCGATGATTTCTCGAATGAGATGGAAGCACCTAAGTATATGTTTGGATCGCTAGTGAGATCTGGGCTCCTTAGCTTGTGCAATGGCTCCATTATTATCACAATAGAGGTCCATTGGGTCCACAATGCTAGGAGATACACCAAGCTCAATAATGAACTTCCCAATCCAAACGGCCTCCTTTGCTGCATTGGAGGCAGCAATATACTCAGCCTCTGTGGTAGAATCGACGACTGTCTCCTGCTTTGAACTCTTCCAGCTCACAGCCCCACCATTCAGGCAATAAACAAAACCTGATTGTGATTTGGAGTTGTCCTTATCGGTTTGGAAGCTAGCATCAGTGTAACCCTTTACAACTAGTTCCTCCTTGGCTCCATATACCAAGAACAAATCCTTAGTCCTTCTTAAGTACTTAAGGTTGTTCTTGACAGCACTCCAGTGACTCTCACCGGGATCAGACTGGTACCTGCTCGTCATGCTCAAAGCATAGAAGATGTCTGGTCGAGTACATAACATGGCATACATGATAGACCCAATTGCAGATGCATATGGAATCTTACTCATGTGATCCCTTTCATCCTGGGTAAAAGGGGATTGAGCCTTAGATAGGCTTATACCATGCGACATAGGCAAGAGTCCTTTCTTGGATTCATGCATGTTAAACTGTCTTAACACTTTGTCTATGTATATACTCTGACTTAGGCCAAGCAATCTCTGCTATCTATCTCTGTAGATCCTGATACCTAATACATAGGTGGCTTCGCCAAAGTCCTTTATAGAAAAGCACTTCCCTAACCAAGTCTTTACAGACTGTATGGTAGGGATGTCATTTCCGATGAGCAGAATGTCATCTACATACAACACCAGAAAAACAACTGTGCTCCCACTAACCTTCTTGTAGACACAAGATTCTTCTTCATTCTTGATGAAACCAAACTGTTTGATTGTATCATCAAAACAAAGATTCCAGCTTCTGGAAGCTTGCTTCAATCCATAAATAGATCGTTGCAACTTGCACACCTTTCTAGCATCCTGTGGAGTGGCAAAACCCTCAGGTTGTGTCATGTACACATCCTCGAGAAGATTTCCATTAAGGAAAGCAGTTTTGACATCCATTTGCCAGATTTCATAATCATGGTATGCTGTAATAGCAAGCAAGATCTGAACGGATTTAAGCATCGCAACTGGGAAAAAAGTCTCATCATAGTCTACACCATGAATTTGCTTCAAACCTTTAGCCACCAATCGCGCCTTAAAGGTATGCACATTACCATCCATGTCAGTTTTCTTCTTAAAAACCCACTTGCACCCAATGGGTTTTACCCCTTCAGGTGGGTCAACCAAGGTCCATACTTGGTTGGCATACATGGATTCCATTTCAGATCTTATGGCCTCAAGCCATTTTTCAGATTATGGGCCAATAATGGCTTCTTGGTAAGTCACAGGCTCGTCTTGATCCATGAGCAATACGTCACCTTGCTGAGTCATGAGAAATCCATATCTCTCTGGTTGATGACGTATCTTGTTAGACCTACGCGGCTCTTGTGTTACTAGAGTAGATTGTGGTTCCACAACGACTTGTGGAGGCTACTCTATTTCCACTATCGGTTCACTGCTACTCTATGAACTTTGAATTTCTTCAAGTTCTACTTTCCTCCCACTAATTCCTTTGGAGATAAACTCCTTTTCTAGGAATACAGTAGTCCATGCGATAAACACTTTGCCCTCGGTAGGATTATAGAAATAGTATCCCTTGGTTTCCTTGGGATACCCCACAAAGAAGCATTTATCTGATTTAGGACCAAGCTTATCAGAAACTTAACATTTCACATAAGCTTCGCAACCCCAAATCTTCATAAAAGACATACTGGCTTGTCTCCCAGTCCACATCTCATATGGTGTTAATTGAATTAGATGGAACACGGTTAAGTATGAAAGCTATTGTTAACAGAGCATGTCCCCAGAAGGAGCTTGGAAGGTCTGCATGACTCATCATGGATAGGACCATGTCCAACAAGGTCTGGTTCCTCCTTTCAGAAACACCATTCCATTGTGGTGTTCCAAGAGGAGTGAGTTGAGATATTATCTCACACTCTTTCAGATGATCATCAAACTGTTGGCTTAAGTATTCACCTCCTCGATCTGATCGAAGGATTTTAATACCCTTGCTAAGTTGGTTTTGTACTTCATTCTTGAACTCTTTGAACTTTTCAAATGATTCTAATTTGTGCTTCATAAGATATACAAATCCATATCTACTAAAATCATCAGTAAATGTAATAAAATATTGAAAACCACCTCTAGCTAGTATGTTTAGTGGCCTACATACATCACTATGTATGAGGCCCAAAAGATTACTAGCCCTTTCACCTTGTCCAGTGAATGGGGCCTTTATCATCTTTCCCAAATAAACAAGATTCACATATCTCATATGATTCGAAATCAAACAAGTCCAAGAATCCATCTTTATGGAGTTTGGAAATGAGTTTCTCATTTATGTGGCCCAAACGACAATGCCAGAGATAAGTCGGGTTCATATCATTTGACTTGAACCTCTTTGTATTTACGTTATAGATGGGTGTTTCGAGATCAAGAACATAAAGTCCATTACTCAGATGTGCACTACCATAGAAAATATCATTCAAATAAAGAGAACAACTTTTGTTCTTTATTATAAAAGTAAAACCTTTCTTGTCCAAACAAGAAACAGAAATGATATTCCTGCTAATTGCAGGCACAAAATATCAATTATCCAATTCAATTACAAGCCCAGTGGGCAAAGCTAATAAATAAGTCCCTACGGCTAGTGCAGCAACCTTTGCTCTATTTCCCACTCGTAGGTCAACTTCACCCTTAGTCAATGGTCTACTGCTCTTTAGATTCTCCACATTTATACAAATGTGAGATCCACATCCAGTATCTAATACCCATGATGCAGAAGTAGATAAATTGACTTCTATAACAAAAATACCTAAAGTGGAAGTCTCACTTCCCTTCTTCTTCTTGAGCTTCTCTAGGTACTTGGCACAGTTCCTCTTCCAATGTCCAGTCTGACCGCAGTGGAAGCATGTACCTTCCTTAGCCACTCCACCCACTGGTTTCAAGCCAGAAGTGCTAGGTTTGGACTTATCCTTGCCCTTACCCTTCCACTTGTCCATGGACTTTTTCTATTATTTCTTGCCCTTATTCTTATGGACCATCATTATGGCCTTTCCTTTGCCTTTGTTTATGTTCTGCTTAGCAGTTCTCAACATGCTTAGCAGCTCTGGTAGTGATTTGTCAATTTCATTCATGTTGTAGTTCATGACAAATTGACTAAAACTATCCGGCAACGATTGCAGGACTAAGTCAGTGGCCAACTCTTGGCCCAAAGGAAAACCAAGTCTCTCTAGGTTTTCAATGTACCTAATCATCTTGAGTACATGAGCACCAACAGGGCTTCCTTCTACTAGCTTGCACTGAAATAGTGCTTTAGAGACTTCATATCTCTCATGTCTAGCCTGCTCTTGATAGAGCCTTTTGAGGTATACGATCATATTGTAAGCATCCATGTTCTCGTGTTACTTTTGGAGCTTAGAGTTCATGGTGGCTAGCATTAGACATCTGACGTCCAAGGCATCATCTTGATGCTTCTTATAAGCATTTCATTCAGCTCTAGGGGCATTAGTAGTAGGTGGCTCAGGAATAGGTTGTTCTAAAACATACAACTTTTTCTCTTGCTTAAGGACAATCCTCAAGTTCCTGTACCAGTCTAGAAAATTTGTCCCAAACAACTTGTCCTTCTCAAGGACTGATCGTAATGATAAGTTACCTGATGTGTTTGTTGCCATGGTAATCTATCAATAGAAATATGCAAAATATAAGTATCATGCCATAAACATATTTAACAAGGTCTTTAATTAAATATGCCTCCCACTATTTTATTCAAATCAATGACCTTTAGCATTGACTCAGAAAATCCCATCAAAAGATTTCCTAGTAGGCCAAGATCCATATTTCACCTAGCTTTGAGTCAGCTTTGGCTGATCACCCAAAATTCGATTATTTAGGTAGGAAACTCTTTCCAATTACATCACATGCAACTTTTGGATAATTGGGTGAATAACACTTATTCTAATCCATCTAATAGACTAAAGCCCAACTTCCTGCCTCTAAGCCTTCAATCCTATTGAAATGGCCTAGTTAAGTAAGACCCAATGGTTAGCAATTGGATATTACTCTTATCCCATCGCATCTTACTAATATAGATAAAGACATCCTGCTTTGCTAGACCTAAACTTGATCGATACTAGTCTTGACGAGTGCCACGCATTAGAAGGCATCACATAATGACTTAATATTTACTTTGAGGGAATTTTATTATTAGATCTCACCATTTATTAAACTTGTTTAACATACCATAAACATCATCCATGCATCTCATACATATAAAGCATATAATAAATGTGACATGGTTATGGCCTCTAAGAGAGTAGCATTAACTAAGCCAGCTTCACCAAGCGTCTCCCACCAACGTCCTCACTTGATGTCATCTTTTTACCTTCACATTAAGATTACATTATATAGAAACCTCTTTTACATTCTAGGGGATTTAGGTGAGAAGCGAATGTACAATTAGAATGTAGAGAGAAAGGCACGACACGCAGGTCATATTTAAAATAACCAAAATAGCATAAAATAAGGACTAAGGCCATAACCATGCACCATGCATCTCTAAGTATACATAAACACAAAGCAATAACACATTATTATTTTGTGAATTATAAAAATGTTTTTGAATATCGCGCTTTCAAATATCACACACCATGCAACGGGGTTCGGGGCAGCGCCTCGACGGGAGTGCCGCATACTAGTTTCTTGAAGAAAAAATCGAGTTGGACCCCATTCGCCTCTGTGATGGCTAGGGCAACAACACTTGAACCCTAAGGCCTGCAAATACATGAATGCTTCATGTGCTGCAGGGGTTCCTCACAGCCATCATCATCTATCCAAAAACAGCATTTCCAGAACACATGAAAACATGAACACTTCATGTCATGAGGAAGCCTCATAGCCGCCGCAAACCAGGAACAAGGTTTCCAAAACCTTGCGCCACGCTGCTATATATATATCGCATATATACCGGAAAAACGCAAAAACAGAAAGCATTCAATTCGATTTTCACAGAATCATACATATCACATATATATATACCAGAAAAAACGCAGAAATAGAAAGCATTCAATTTGATTTTTACAGAATCATACATATCACACACACACACACACACACATATATATATATACTAGAAAAATGTAGAAACAGAAAGCTTTCAAAATGGTTTTTCATAGAATCATATGAACATCTTCATGGTTTCAAAAACATCAACATGTTTAGTAAACAACAAATCAAACAGAATACGGTTTCATAAAGCATTATTTCGATTTCAGAAATAACATATAAAGATCATATCTTTTGTGAAAAGAAAGCAACGAATCATGTTATCGCATATAACAAGAAAAGCAAAAAAATCGAATCATAGTTTCAAGAAAAGCAAAAAAATCGAATCATAGTTTCGCAAGTGGCTCTGATACCACTGTTGAGAATTGTAGATTAAAAATTGCGCAGCGGAATAATAGAATTCCCTCACAAGATTCATGTGAAAAGTCCATAATCAGAGCTTTTAAAAGTTTACCTCTTGCAGCGTGACAAACACAAGTGAGGTGAATCACCAACACCGTAATAGCGATGATGTCTCTACGGTATCCACACGAACAAACTTGCAAAAAGGAGTCACACCTCTGTTTCGCGGTGCTAGCTGCGAAGAGAAGAGAAGAAGACCTTTCACTGTCTCTCACTCACTTTCTTAGATGCGGCTAGGGTTGTAATGTTACGTACGTAGCAGCCCCCTTAGCAATACTATTTATAATAGTGACTGCCTTAAGTGAGTGTGAGCAGTAGCAAGGTAAGTTGTGCAACCCTAAACCTATCTGTCATGAGTCAGGCCCATAGTTGAATCCAAGTCCAACTTGGATCCTTATTGCTCCAATTTAGTTTGCTCTAAGTGTGCGACCCTACAGGTTCTCATGACGTTGGTAGTAATATTAAAATCTCATTTTAATATTACAAACAGTGAGTAGTATCTAGTAACACATCAATGCTACCCAAGTAATGAAAATGTTAGTGATTTGACATAACTTATCCGTGACCAATGTTTCCGTGTAGTTTAGTCCCTTTGTCCAGATATCTAGATTGAACACAAGGCATGGAACGTGTCACCCTTGTTTAGTTCAATCTCCAGTTTCCTGATTCTCGAGTAGACATAGTAATAACAAATGAGATCAATATCTCATATTGACTCATTTGAGCATGGCCATGTATTTCGTAGTCTCACTCAATCAGGGGCCCGAAGATATCACTCCTATTATGTAGGAGAGACAAATCCCATCTAGATCACTCACATCCCTCCACATGAATTGCGGTATGCCTAATAACTAACTTTATAATCATCTTGTTACAGATGACATTTGATGGCATTAAAACACGCAACTCCTCATGTAGGAATCGTAGTGATTTCAGGTCAAAGGACCACATACACCATTATCACTATGAGAATCGCTTATGACACTCACGTAACGATCCACGTAGCGTTCTCATGGCAGGTCTGTCCAATACATCATTTTTCTAATATGTATCCATGTGAAGACTTGATATCTCATATCCATGACCCGTGAGATATGGTCATCAGTCTACGCACATACTAGTCTCAATGCATTGTTGTTGTCCTAATTAACAATAATACTTGACTAGGGACATTTAAGAATAGTATTTTATGCAATAGAATCTCATGATCAAGTCATCCACTTGATGTCCTATAGTATCAAACTTACTATGCTAAGGACTTTATTATGTTTATAAAAAAAGAACACAATAAATGAAATGCCTCATATATTAAAAATAGCATAATACAATATATGTAAATACAGACAAAATGTATTGGCCTCTAGGGCATACACCAACAATATGCTTGCCATTGTCTATTCCAAATTTTTTGAGTAACTCCTTGCAATACTTGGATTGATTTATAAAAGTTTTATCCCTTATTTGCTTGATTTGGAGACCAAGTTTGAGCTCACCCATCATAGACTTCTCAAACTCACTTTGCATAATGTTAGCAAACTCCTTGCAAAGAGACTCATTAGTAGCACCAAATATGATATCATCAACATATATTTGAATAAGAAGTATATCATGCTTTTTATGCTTAATGAAAAAAATAGTGTTAACCTTTCCTCTTGAAAACCCTTTTTCTAAACGGATTCTACTCAACCTTTCATACCAGGCTCTAGGAGCTTGTTTTAAGCCATACAAGGCCTTTTTAAGTTTAAAAGCATGACATATCACCTTGTCAAGAGGGTGATATCTTGATGTCCTCCATTCCTTGGGTAGGTCCATGATTTCTGAATCCTCTTGCCTTAGGGGATCAAATGGTCTCTTTTCTTACTTCTTGGGCTCTTTCTCTTGATTCTCCAAATGTGTTTTTTGCCAAGACTTCTACAATATCATCAACAAAGTCCTTTTTTGGCCTATTTGGGTTAGTTTCATCAAAAGTAACATGTATTGATTCTTCAACAGTCATAGTTCTCTTATTATAAATTCAAAAGGATTTACTACTAAGTGAGTAACGAAAAAATATTTCCTCATCGGATTTAGCATCAAGCTTGCCTAGGTTATCCTTACCATTGTTTAAAACAAAGCATTTGCAACCAAAGACATGAAAGTGGGAAATGTTTGGTTTCCTTCCTTTGTATAGTTCACAGGGGGTTTTTTTTTAAAAAAAATGGGCCTTATTAGAGTCCTATTGATAACATAGTAGGCGGTACTTACCGCATCCGCCCAAAAATATTTAGGAAGGCTTGTTTCATTGAGCATAGTTCTTGCTAACTCTTCTAAAGATTGATTTTTCCTTTCAACTACTCCTTTTTGTTATGGATTTCTAGGGGCAAAAAAATTATGCTCAATGTCATTTTCATTGCAAAACATTTCAAATTCATGATTTTCAAATTTTTCACCATGATCACTTCTTATGGATGCAATGCTACAATTCTTATCATTTTGAATAACCTTTACAAGTTTTCTAAATGCATGAACGACATCACCCTTATGAGCAAGGAAAAGAGTCCATGTAAATCTAGAGTAATCATCCACAATCACAAAAGCATAGTAGTTATCCCCAAAGCTCATAGTTCTTGATGGTCCAAAAATATCCATGTGCAAAAGTTGTAAAGGTCTAGTAGAAGAAACAATATTTTAAGCTTTGAAATAAACCTTTACTTGTTTACCCTTTTGTCATACATCACAAAGTTTATTTTTCTCAAATTTGAGCTTTAGAAGACTAATCACTAAATCTTTATAAACAAGTTTGTTTAGGTGATCCATATGAATGTGGGCAATTCTCCTATGCCATAGCTATGAATCACTCTCTTTACTCATAAGACATCTTGCATTTTGAGAGGTAATGTCATCAAGGTTAATTATATATATGTTATTAATTCTATGACTAATAAACTTAACTTGCTTGTCATCCTTACCCTCAATTATGCAATAATTAGAATCAAATATAACTCTATTACCTTTATCACATAATTGACTAATGCTTAGTAAGTTGTGTTTGAGTCCTACATACAAGACATTATCAATTTAAGTGGAGGAATTCTTACCAACTTTTCCAACTCCAAGAATCCTTCCTTTATTGTTGTCCGCATATGTGACATGACCATGCTTCTTTGGTGCAAGAAAGGAGAACTTGAAGCCATCACCCATCATGTGGTTGGAGCAACTACTATCATGATACCAACTTGAGCTTTTGGTCTTTAAGCATACTTACAACATGTATTTAAGTTTTAACCTTTGGTACCCAAATTATCTTGGGTCCTTGTGTGTTATATTTAGGCAAGGTGCCCTTAGGAAGCCAAACCATTTTAGTTCCAACCTTGGTGTTTGTGTTCTCTCTAACATTGCATGTAAATGCACTATGCCCTTTCCTCCCACAATGAAAGTATTTGATAAAGGGGCTACTTGATGTACTTAATGAAACAAAGAAATTTTTGTAAGACTTTTGTTAATTATTGGGATTATACCCCAAACTAGCTTTTTGAAAAATATATCTTTGCTTCACTAGTAAAACATTTAAGTTGTCTCTTCCAAAAGTAAATTTTGCAAGAGTATTTTTCAAATCCTCAATCTCCTTTTCAAAAGATTTACATGATGAGCAAGGTAATTGAATGGATGCATTGTTATGTGAGGAACAAGTTATGCATGATGAGTTAGCATCAATAAGTCCTAGAGTCTCGTTATCAATTTTGAATTCATTACTCTCCTTGTTTAAAACGAAAACTTTGTTTATCAATAAAGAGATTATTTTGTTAGAAGATAAAACCATTTTTGTGAGCCTCAAGGATTCATTATGCAATTCTTGAAAAGCATATTGTAATTCACTATAGGAGGGTGAAGAGTCTAGGTTAGAAGAAGTTACTTCGGTGTCACTCTCCTTTCTTTCTTCTCCTTGAGCCATAAGACATAGATGGACTTCCTCATTTTACAAGCCACTAGTGGAAGATATGAGCCACAATCACAATAACATGTATATATTATCTTGTTCTTCTTCTTCTTTTAAAAAAAATTGAACAAGGGTGATCAGGAAGGAGTACCATGCTCTTAATTGAGTGTGGAGCCCTAGCCTTTGGCTGACCCATCATTTACTCGGGTGGACCTTTGCACGTTGGTCCTTAAATAAGGTTCGTGTACCATGATCTGTTGAGACTCCATAACCCAATGTTTACCATCTAGGCATTATGGAGTTGATGGATAGGCAGAAGCGTCCCACTTTGGTTATTTGTGAGAAGTAATCCGTGGCTGCCAAAGTGTATGAGACATCTGAGCTTGATCCTCTCTTTTATTAGAAGGGGCTCTCAGCACCTTGGGATGGGACGTTCTAGATCTTGGACATTATGAGTTTCAGATTTTAGCATCTTTATTGATGTTACGAACCCAAGCGTGAGCTCTCCAAGTTCCAGACCTAGGATGGAAACTTACGATGGTTTCTTCTTTTTCTTTTCTTCGAATAAACGGGCGTGAGTTGCAACACCCTACTAGGGATGTCACATTTCCGAACAATAATAATAAAACCTCTACCCAAGTTATAAGTTATTTCGTAATATATAATAATATAGGTTGTAAAATATTCTTTTTGAACATTCTATTATAAAATAAAATAAACAAAACATATAATAAAATAACTATTACATACACACCATAATTATAGATATGATTTTGTTTTTAATAGGTACAAATAATTTACATATTACAAACTATTTAATAAAATAGTAAATTGTCTGGTTTAAAGTAAACCATAAACTAGTCCAAGCATAACACTAAGAGTTTTGATTCTCCGAAGGATCTTCCTCAGGGAGATCATTAGAATACAGAAAACCTCGGTCAACGTTATCCCACGTCACAATCCATATGATATGGATGATCTCAAGGCTCGCCTTCCTCAAACTGCTCGTTCGGTTGTTGTTCATACTAAAAATCCAGCGGCTGCTCCTCTTCTACTTCCTCAACGACTTTACAAAACATAAATAATAATACAGAAAATATATGCAAAGAGGTGAGACAATCTACATCATTACCAGTATAGCAGTAAGAAAACGACAAAACATACATATATAGCAGTTAAAACAACAAAAATCATATTAGCACAACATATATCATATCTTAACCAAGTATAAATGTCACAGATGCAAAATATCATAAATCAAATTATAACTATTCACACAATGATGCAAATTAAATATGCCATGTACTCTTACTCGTTCCTACTCCATGGAGTTAAACACAAACATCAGAGAGAATGATCCGGTAGACATGTCCGCACATCAGGCTGCCTCAACCAACTATTACACAGTCAAATACGTCGTGTAAACAGCACACAGTCAAATACGTCGTGTGAATGGTACACAGTCAAATACGTCGTGTACATCCAGGCATAGTACCAGACAGTCCCCAATAGATCCTGATAAGAATAGTATTTGTCGAGATCGCTAGTGTATGTTTTCAGTTACCACGGCCCAGAGGAGCTACCAACTGTCCACATGTGGAATCTACTGCACACTAACGCCTCCAAGTTCTCCACATGAACACACTACACCTATCACACCCGCAATACGGTGTAATTCATCTCGTCAGTCAATCGTCAATTTTAACCAAATTGACATATCACTCTATGTATGTAATGATTCATAATTACAAAAATACCCTTAGTATCAATAATTCCAAAAACAATACGTCCTCACTTGACAGTACTATTTCCCAACATATCTGGGTCTACCACTTTGGCCCGACAGTAAAAAAAAACTTACTGTTTCCATAAGTCGCATAAATATTTTATTGTATTTTCACAATTACGTCACATTTTACAAACGTTTTTCAATCGTATAAATATTTTTCAATGTTTTCTCAATCGCGTAACATTTTAAAATCATTTTCTCAATCGCGTAGTTTAAAAATCATCATTTTAAATATGCGTAAGCTATTTCTACTATTTTTCACTGTATAAAATATTTCTTGATGTTTCAAATTAAGTTTTGAAACTTTCCAAAACTAAAAATATTATTTAGACATTATTTTCCGTTTATCTTACAAAAATTACCCTAAGTGATGATTTCTGATGTTTTTCTTAAAAATTCAAATTTAATAAATTATTCTACTGTTATTTTTATTCTTCAACTAAGTAAAATATTTTCTTGCTTTCTAAATATCATTTTGAAACGTTCTTCATTACTTACTCATTTTTAATCAATTTTGACAGCATTTCGTTTAGAAAATCTACTAAATGATACTTTCTACGTTTTCCTTTAAAAATTCCTTTATTTAATTATAACCATAAAATACACTTTGAAAATTGCTAACATACTTTAAAAACTCAAAGATAAGTATTTTTCAAGTGTTAAAATTTATTTCTTTACCATACTAGACTTCTAGTAAAAATTCATTTACTTATTTGACTCTTGAAAATCCATCGTAATTGAATTCGTTTTAGGTTAATAAACTAATTTACACTTAGAAAATAAATTTTGGATCAATTAAACATTAAAATATATTTTGGCCAAAAATCATCATATTTATACAAACCATGTTTAAAATTATTTTTCATCCATTAAATCATTGAAAAATCCTTTAACTTAATTAGATTAATTAGGTTATCCTTTTAGAAAATGGTTGAGAACATATTAGTTCTCTTTTCATAGTAAAAACCATAAGCTCTTCATCTTGTGTTCTTTGGAACACTTTTGCAAGTCTCAACATATTTGCACATCCAACAATAATTATCATAGACCCATGAACATATACATATATTTATGAACACATACCATATATTAAAGCAATAATGAAGCACATACCAAATATCAAAGCTATAAACATGCTTGTATGCATAATAAACCACAAATAGAAAAGAAAATAACATGCACACATATACAATCACAAATAGAGAAGACAATAAACAACCAAGTGAATGAATCCTTATGGATTCTTCACCACAAATACATCCATTTTCTCACCACCACACATGGTTGATGAGATTAAATCTCCCTCTTACCTATAAGGAAGACAAGATCTCCTTGGACTCCTCCTTAGAAATTTTGTGTAGCTTCAACAAAAATCCTAACAAGCTTAAACAAATTATAAAGTCATAAACTATGGATGAAAAAGATAAACCATAGATCAATCATGACTTAGAACATCAAAAAATCAAATTAGAAATAAGAAAGAAGAATTTTCACCTTATAGAAAAGAAACTTCAAAGTGATTTTCCAAGCTCCAAATGGATGATTTAGCAAAAACTCATAACTAGAGATGTTCTTAGAATATGGTTTAGGTTTAGGAAATGAAGTTGGATGAAATTTTTGATGGATGGAAGTGTTAGAAGATGCTATGGCCGAATGGTAGAGAAAATGGAAACTTAGGAATTTTCTTTGAGTTCTTTGGTAGGAAAAGAAATGAATGAAGGTGTGGAATGATTGAATAAATGATGAAGGAGGTGAATGATTGCCTAAATGCATAATGCATGGCTGTAGGACACAAATTATGGAGCTTGCCTCCTTTGTTGACATTTTAGGCTTACTAATAGCCATTGATTATTTGAATGGTGGATGGTTCATTTGATTGAATAATTGAATGCATAATTATAGCATATGGCCGAAATTGAGCATAGGAAACTCAATCAAAATTTGATTGATTTTAATAGCTTATTTATGTTTAAATCCTCCTAGTTAGGTTTAATTAAAAGTTAGTTAGCTTCCTTTGTATTTTAGTTAATCATTAGTTTACTTATAGTCCTTAATCTTCTACTTAATTATGCTAATACATTGTCTAACTAAAATTTGATAAAAACTAATTAGGTTTTAATCCATTTAATTATCACTTAAACCCCTTTAGATTAACTTAATTAGGTTTTAGACTAATTATTCCATTAAATTAAGTTTTAAACTAACTAATCTATTAAATCTAACCATTTTTATGGATTTTCAACCTTTTGGTTTAGAATTTTACAAGTCATTTACGTTGGTAAACTTTTCTTAAAAGTGGGTCCCACAAAACAATGTGGGTCCCACAAGGCAAACGTGGGTCCCACAGACTTTTTTCTGTATGATAAATATTTTTATTATATAGAAAAATCCTAAAAATTAAAAGATTGATATGCGTATTATTCAGAATTGGGTTTAGTAAGATCGCCCAGCTCCAAATAATCAAACAAGATTTTTCCTGGCTCGAAAATTATTATTTTCTTGACTCGGAGTAAATCACACAAAACAATCAAATACAGTTACGAAACAATCAAATTAATTTTATAACACACAGAAAATAAAAAACAGTACAATTAGGGCAAAAACATAATTAACCAAAAATTGGGGTGTTACATGAGTGTTTACTGCACTGGTGACACGTAGTATAAAGATATGCCACTACGACACTCATGACGCGCAATATAAAGATACGCTATGAAAATTATACATAAAGGCATGTCATTATTTGCTATTATATTTCTTTTATCTTTCTATGATTTTACTATATTTTGGTTTTGGACAAACGATCCTTTGAGCAAGGTCCTTCAGGGGTTTCTAGACTTCTTTACCTTGATGGTTTTCTTGAAGTTAAAAAAAATAAAATAAAAAACAAAACAAAAAAACAAAAAAAAATAGGAAGTATGATATGATTGTCAGCAACTTACTAAACCAATTAAGGATGACAGAGTAAAGAATAATTTTACTCTTGAGACTCATCTTAATTGGGGAAGTATGCTTAGTGATATGATTGTCAGAAACCTACTCGTAGCAAAACTAATTAAGGATGGTAGAGTAAGGAGTATTTTTTTTACTCTTGAGACGCATCTTAGTTGTTGAAATAATTATTTTGTATAGAAATAGCAAATGAATTCTGGGATCATAGCGTAAATTGTCTTCTGTCTTAAATTTCACATGCTTGGTTATGGATGTTGAATTGCTAGATTGAGAATGATAGATATATGTCTTGTGAGATTTTGTGCCTATTGATGAATGAATTGAATATTTGTACCATTCTCTTCTTTCTTGTGTAATTTTCACTCATGGAATTGTTACTCTAGAACTTATTTTGATTCTTTTTGAGGCTACATTTTCACATGCATACATAAACATGATTGAGACATTTTTCTTGAAATAGCTACTTTAACCAAATAGGCAGCCTTGCTTAGCAGCATATTGTCTCAATATAATATCAAGCACTCTTATGACTTCTTGGAAATTCTCTGATTCCTGCTAACATAAGGCATTGGAAATGGCCTATTTTCCCTTGCTTAACCCCTTTGAGATTATTTGACTATTCCTTATTTCTAGCTCATTATGTGCCTTAAATGAAAAACTATGTTCTTACTTGACTTTGGTGAATAAGAAAACATTAGCTTTGTTAATGGATGAGTTCTTGAACAAGTGTGGGGGTGTGTATGCAAAATGGTTAGTGAAAAAGGAAAGAGTAGCTAATTGAAAAAAATGTGTATGTATATTTATGATCTAAAAAAAAACAAATGTGTAAAGAAGGGTCAACAAGGCAAAAAGGGAAGGGAAAAGAATATGTAAAGGGAATTTGTATTAGGTGGAGTAGAGATAAACTTTCATGCTTGTTAATTGAACTCAGCTTCCATTCTCTTTTATTCTCTTTGGTTTTTAACTTGTCAAATCCATACTACCACCCTCCTTTACCTTGATCCCATTATGATCTTGAATAAAGTCCTCATGATTTATGTGTGCAAGTGTTCTGAGTAGTGGAGAAGTAGAAGATAAGCAAGCTTATGGTAGTGCAATTTTTTATGGGCTAAATAGAGTGAAATACTTACCTTTTAAACACTTGAGGGATTGAGAGTGAATTCTCTGAGGATCTATCATTCTTGATTCATTCTTTTCAACTGAAATTTCCTTGCTTGTTGGTTGAGATGTAAAGAAATGTTACCTCATGAATGCTTTGATCCCTTGAATTTCTGGTTGCTTTTCTTGATTCACCGAGTCTTTTAAAGTTTTTATCTTTCGATTTTGTGTCGTTTTTCTTTATTTCCTAGCTTTGATCTTATGTGTTTTGCCCAAGAGTGCAAAAAGCTAAGTGTGAGGGAATTTGATAATCACATATTTTATACATTAATAAACCCTCATTTTTAATTATTTACACTCTTCATGTACTTAATTGATTGAACTTGGACATGTTTTGTAAGTTAGGGTTCAAATTAGGCTTAATTGATATTTTTCAGCATTGTTGAGATTTTACACTGTTTCTGTATTTCGGCCATATCTTGAGTTTTAGATGTCTAGAAATTATGAATTTTACCTTGTAGGAAAGCTGAGAGAAAGCTCTACAACTTTAATGAAGAGCTTAAAGTCTCAATCAGACATCTAGTAGAGCTAATTAGGCCTGAAAATCAGAAAATGGGTTCTATCACTAGAACCTGAGCAGTGTGAACTAATCAGGGCATAACTTGGGTTGTATGAGTTGCATTGAGCTAAAACTGATGTCATTTGAAAGTTAAGACCCAAATCTATAACTTTCATGAAGAACAAGAGCCAATCCATATGTCTTGGAGGTTATATTGGGGTTGCAAGTCAGAATAGAGGACCTGAAATTAGGCCTGAGCTGTTGCAATAATTGGGTCATATCTTGGGTTGTAGGAGGCCAAATTGGATGGCTCAAGTGGGCATTTGTTAGCCAAGACAAAGTCCTATAACTTTCATGAAGGCCATTTTCCAAGAATCTATTGACAAGCACGAGTTTGGCACCAAATTATTTTATGTAAGTGAAGATAAGCATTTTTTGCAATCATTCACCTACTCCTTAATCATCCACCCATGCCTTAATTATCCACTCACTCATTGTCCCACTCACTGTCATCTTTTTCTTGTGATGCTCTATAAAAGGTAGCCTTGGCTGCCTATTAGGGTAATATTTGTTTTAGATCAAGATCATGTTATTATGTTATTTACTTGTTGTAATTTTCTTTTGTTGTAAATAGAAGTTATGATCATCATCTTCTTTTCTCTTTCTTTCTTCATGCTCATGGGTAACTAATTTTCATCTTGCTTGGATGAAGGGGTGAAGCTTTTGGTAATAAAATAAGGTTAGATTAATTTCTTTCTTATGTTTAAATGATATATTATCAAGTGATTATTATCTGTGTTGTATTTTGTTTCCAATCAATTTAGAAACCCTCCTTGTAAAGTGGAGTTCTTGATTCATTGTAGACAAGTGGTTTGACACAATGAATGCTTGAACCCATTTATAAGTGTTAGTAAATAATTAAAGGAACTATAATATAACTATGTATATAATTCTAAATGAACTTTGAATGTTTTATTTTCTAATTGGAACCTCTGCTGTGCGTGAATTTCAATTAAGTTATAAAAAGAATTAATCTTGTCCTTAATGTGTTACCAAAAGTGGATCTCCTAGCCTAAGCAAGTTCTTTAATTTAATTGTGAACAAGTTTTAATATCTTTATTATTGTGACAAAGTCTTTCCTTACCTCAAAGAATTTTTCTTCATCAAATCCCTGTGGATCTACCTCGGACTCCCGAGAAATTTATTACTTGAGACAACTTGCACTTGAGTTTGCATCATTTAATCCACATCATGTAACATCTCGGGACTGCCTGCAGGATTGATGAGTGTCTCCACAAACTAACATGGGTCTTTTTAGCGTGCTCCAGGTCAAGCATGCTTAACCATGGCGTTCTTATGTTCTAGGCTCTCGAAAAGAAGTTGCAACTTGTTGATATCGCTACGCCTAATCAATTTCTTTAAGCTATCCTCAACTATGCAGTCCCATACATGCATAGTCTCTGAATCCCTCTCATTCTGGTGCGTATTTAGTTCATTCATGGGACCCTTCTCCTAGAAGCTTGCCAGGAGCTGCTCATTGATGCTTTCTCTTAGCACCGGCGTCCACTCCCCGCCCTCGTCGACCTCGGGATGCCATACATCAAGTTTTTGACGCCGTTGTCGGGGACTTAATTTGAAGTTTTAATTTATTAAGGTTCTTTTTATTTAATAAAATCTTTTCTCTCTTCTCCTTCACTGGAGCAAAAGATTAGCTTGCCGGTCCTTCGGTTTCTTTCCTAACTCTCTAACTTTTTAACTTACTAACTTATTAACCTACTAACTTTCTAACTTACTGACTTACTAACTAACTTATTTATTTATGTCATTTATTTATGCTTACTAACTTTTTTATTTATGTCATTTATTTTTGCTTTCTAACTTAATAACTTACTAACTTGCTTATTTATGTCATTTATTTTTGTTTTCTGACTTAATAACTAGTATATTTTTTTCTATTTATATAATTTATTTATTGTTAATATTTTAATGGCTAGTATAAATCGTTGACTTATACATTATTTTTTCTATTTTAAGTCATTTATTTATGCTTAATTGGTATCGTGATTCAAATTCTGGGCATTTGGTTAAAATTAATCCTGGTACATTATATATTGATTTGTTTGAATCACAATCACACACAATTGACACAATGGTTAAAAATGAAAGTGTACATGATGAACCTGAAAATCAACCGTCGCGAACCATGTGTGAATATTTGCAACCATATCAATGTCGAGGCGTGGTTCATCCCCTGTTTTAGACAGAGAGCTATGAACTTTACACACCGCAATGTGGCATTTGAATGTTGCGGTGTGGTGACCTAAATTGTATACGTGCCACGACGTATGAAGTTGAATGTCGTGGAGTGACTCTGTTTTCTAAGCCCTGTAAATACTATTGCATTAATTTTTTAAAAAAGGGAGTTAGGTTATTTTTAAAGAGTTGCGATCAGGGTTTTACATCCTACACTGAAAGGAAGCAAAAGTGACCAAGATTGAAGGCCATCTTCACCTTGGAGGAGGATTGAAGCTTGAAGGATCATTCCATTGAGCTTTCTCTTCTCCTCCCTTTATCTTCCTCTCTTTACTTATCATGACAATGAGCATTTATGATATATTTTCATTTGTCATGAGTGGCTAAACTGTTTATAGGGTTTTTCTTTGGATCCTCCTATGGATATTGAATAATATTGTAATCCTTTGAGTTTATATACATGATTTGGTTTTGTTCAATCATACAATGCTTAATGCTCTTGAATGTTTGATCAGCTTTTAAGTGATTTGATAAAATCTAATGAACCTAAACATAGGATTTGGATTTGAGATCATATGTATGATTGATGCATGTTCTATTTCATTCAATTGGTTTGAATGCGATGATTCGTTAATAGGATAGAAATATACCTATTGGCCATGCATGACAAAATGATTGACGGAACAACATCTACATCTATTCTAAGGTATGACAAAATTTCGAGGACGAAATTTCTTTGTAGAAGGGGAGAATTGTAACAGCCTGGAAATTTCTTATTTTTTATTATATATGTTTTTTATAATATTTGTAATTTTTATGAATTTTTGTGAATTATTTGGGTGACTTTGATTATTTTATTTATATTTCTTGATTTGCATGCGTATTAAGCAAGGCCGAAAAAATACTATTTTTTCGAGGCCGAAAAAATTTGGACTGTGAAACGGGGCTGGGGGATCTTACTAAACTCAAAGCCGGATACAGTTTACGAAGTTTTCATTTTTTAAGATTTTATCAAACAAATAAAATTTAGGTACGTCCTATTATCTAACTGACAATAAATACTGGTTTTGGTAACTATAACTTTTGTCCATTGAATAATAGCTTGTAGTAAAGTACAAGTCATCTTTCCAGAGTGTTCACTTTGTGACATCACATAGATGACATCATCCTTGACTTTTTCAAAAAGTGAAATCAAGCTTCCTTAAGAAGCTTCATCTAAACTTAATGGAGATGTTTTCTATCAAGGCTTGTTGTAGAAGCTTCATTTCTCTCTCCTTTGGATAGCCACATGGTTTTGGGGGGGGGGGGAAGATGACAATATTTTCATCTTTTCATTTAACTATTCACATCACTTTTTCATCTCAAAAGTTTCCACATTTCTTTCTTTGTTTTTCTCTCACTTTTTCTCTTCTCTCTTTTCTCTCCATGCTCACGGCCAAGCTTCCCTTTCCCCACCATCCATATGTGATGGATTTAATATCCTGTTGTGCCTAGTAGTGACTGTTTTGTATTATGTGATGGATTTAATATCCTATTGAGCCTAGTGGTGGTTGTTTTGTATCATGTGATGTATTTAATATCCTGTTGAGCCTAGTGGTGGTTGTTTTGTATCATGTGATTGTTTATTGTTCATGCATTGAATCATTGGTCATGCATTGCGAAAGTCCAGTGGACTATTTGTTAAGGTTGTATGCCTAGGAGATGAATTACACCTTAGTGCAGGTGCGATAGGCCTGGTGTAGGTCATTGGTTGACCTTGGCGGCATCGAGGTGCGAGTTTTCCACAATAGCTAGTTGGTAGCTTCACTGAGCTATGGGTCAGACCAATGCAAACACACCGATGATCCAGACTGAGATACTCACCCCAATCATGATCTGGTGTAGAATATCTTGTATAAAGCCCTGTTGTCAAATTTGATAATATTAAAAAATTGTAGCATTTGATTTGAGGTTAACGAGATACACACATGTCTTCCAGATCATTCTCTCCAAGAAATTGTGTTTAGCTCCATGGAGTAGGGAATAAGTACATTGTGCATATGCATAGTTAGTCTGCATACCATTGTGACATTGTATACCTGTTCAATTATCTGTGGTCGGGCAGAAGCTTGAGTAGTAAAGAGAAATGAATCATCTTGTGGGGTGTAGTAAAGGTCATCCCACAAATCCCTAACTGGTAGGTAAAACTCTAAGTGTATAAAAGTAGAAAAATCAAAGACAGGCAGGTCAAAATGACCCCAAGCTAAAGACACAGTCAGCTCCCCATGATAGATGCATCGGTCCGTGCTCAAGTTTATGTGCCAATAGTCAGGTCCTCCATGAAAGATCATCCTAGCATACCCCAAAAATCAGCGCGGACGCGGAGACATCTTCTATCAGCACTAATCGTAATCGGGCCAAAAGTTGGGAAACTCAGGTGCCTCATCTTCTTCGTGAACGTCTTCTCTAGAGCATAGAAATAAATGGAAATATGGAGGTGCAGAAAAAAGGTGAAACACCCAGCATTCATTACCAATATGGCAGTAAGAAAACAGAATGGCGCTGGACACCTACACAGCATTACAACTCATATACTCATCAACAACAATAATAATATTAATAATAATAATCAAGTAAGCAATAAAATAGGAGTAATTATAGAATCTCAGGCAGTAAATAGTTTATTAATCAGATAATCATTGCAATATAAAAATAGATAGTTTATCAGTTATAGGTACATCATGCTCAATGAGATATGAGACTGACAATGCACAATGCACATGGTACCAAAAATCCTACTCCATGGAGCTAGACATCAATATTTCGGAGAGAATGATCAAGGAGTTATGCAAGTATCTCGTTAGCCTTAAAAATAAAGTGCTTCATCTCATAAAAATATTTGCGCAATACGACTTATACATGGCACCTCAACAGTTGATCACAATATAGGACAGTGTCTCAGTCCAGATCATCGGTGTGTTTGCATCGGTCTATCCCGCGGCCCCAGTGGAGCTACCACTGTCTATTATGAGACACCCGCACCCCGACGCCCCCAAGGTCAACCACTATAACCCTACGCTTAGTCTACTCGCACCAGCACGTAGGTGTTATTCAATCTCCTGGGCACACATCGCCTTCTCAACATAGTCCAACGGACATCACAATGCGTGATAACTCAATTTACATCATGCATGCTCACCAATGATATATTCCTCATAACACAATACATGTCATGCATATTCATCAATAAGGTATTTCTCATGGAACATAATATAATGGAATATAGTCAATTGTCAACAACATCATACCATAATTTCATCAAGTACATATCAACAAGTACTTAGTCCCACACATGGACTCATAATATCATACCATCCATTCTCAATATGAACATTTTATAATTATGGTTCAACACATATCACAAATTCATATTATGAATCCAACATTCCTAATTTCCTAAGTCTTAATCAATTATGAAAATTTTGGGCTAAAGAACCCTTGAAAAACCGTGGCCTCTCAAGACCATTATTAACTCAATTTCTTCCTTGAAAAACCCATTTCAATTCTTTGATGCCAAACTACATAGGTTTCATGCCACACAAAAATTAATTCAAACCCTTGAAATTTGTGGCCAAAACCGTGGCCTCTCAATAGGGTAATAAACACTCAAAATTTCCATTTTTCAAATACAACATTATCAAAGAATTCCAACGTACTTAATGCATTCAAAACAACCAATCATTATTCATCCCAATCAAGAACACAAAAACATGAAAAACAATCAAACAAAGTAAGCATTCAATATGGATTTCTCCATCAACAACCACACAAAGGTCTTCTTACCACCAATAATGGTTAAAGTGAGTAAATCTCCCTCTTATCTAAAGGAAGAACACGAAAATGGCCTCCTAGTTTGCTTCTTGGTGGTTCAGTTTTGGCTCTCCAAAAACCCTAAAAATAGAGCTCAAAGAATCAACACCAATGGTTGAAAATGAAGAGATCCATAGTCATAAATATGGCCATAGAAACGAAAAATAGGAAGAGAAAGTGAAGAATCAAAGAGTTACCTTCAAAGTCTCAAACTTTGTTCTTAAGAAAAAGTGAAGAAAATGATGGATTTTGAAGAAGATCTTCAAAGAAGAAATGTTTAGAATGAGAAGGAGTGTGTAGAAATGGTGATGGTGAAGTAAGAAAATGAAAATGGCCACTCAAGGTGGGGCTACAAAACCATGGGGGTGAAGGAGAAGAAGAGAGAAGTTAGAGAAAAATGGAGATGAAAGTTGAAGAGAGATAAAGTGATAGTAGAATGAGTGATATTTTGAGTGAAGTATGATAGGTGTGGGAAACAAAATTTTGCTTTCCAAAGGGCCACATTGCCACGGCAATAGGAGAGAGAAGGAGAGGGATGAGTGGCTTCTCCTACAAGATTGGGCACTTTGGTCATTTATGGTCAAAGCTTCTTTGATTAAAATACAATATTTTTGAATTAAAGTAGATTTGATTAGACATAAAGTGGATTACATTAGGATAATATGATAGGATTTCTAATACATGTTATTATCCGATGGACAATTTGTATAGTTGATAGAAGTTAGTATTAATTGTTCAGCGGATGAAATTTACACAGCAATTATTATTTTATCTGATAAAATTCTCAAAAAACGTGAAACTTTGTAAATTGTGTTCAGCCTCGGGTTTAGTAAGATCCCCCATCGACGTTTTCACAGATCAAGGTTCTCAGGAAAAATATTTTGCATTTCCCCGGCTCCATTCAGTTTGCACGTAAAATGAGGAATAATATTAAAATATTCTGCGTTCTTAGAAAAATCCAAAAAAAATCACAAAAATCACAAATATTAGAAAATGACTATTTATAATAAAATAAATAAATTTTAGGGTGTTACAACTCTCCCCTTCAAATAGAAATTTCATCCTCGAAATTTTTATACCTCAGAAAAATTGTGGGTATTACTCTTTCATCTTGTCTTCAAGCTCCCAAATTGCGTCTCCGGTTGTCTCGTTCTAGATTACCTTTACTAATGGAATATCTTTTCCTTTAAGTTGCTTCATTCTCTTATCCTCAATCCTCACAGGAGTTGTTTCATAAGTCAAGTTTTCCTTTAATTGTACTGAGTCAGGTACTATGACATGATCAGGGCTAGGAATGTATTTTCGAAGCTGTGACACATGAAAGACATTGTGGAGATTTGAAAGAAAAGTTAGTAAGGCTATTTGATAAGCAACTAGACTATCTGACGAAGAATTTGATAAGGTCCAAGGAATTTAGGAATAAGCTTTCTAGACTTAAGAACTCAACCAACCCTAGTCGTAGGTGTGACTTTCAAAAATACATGTTCTCCTTCCTCAAATTCAAGAGGTTCTCTCTTTTTGTCCGCATAGCTCTTTTGTCGACTTTGAGTCATCCTCATCTTTTCCTGAATCATCTTGACCTTCTCAGTCATTTGTTGTGTGAGATCAGGTCCAACGGTAAGTCGCTCACCATCCTGATACCAACATAAAGGTGTTCTACACCTTTGCCCATATAGAGCTTCATAGGGTGCCATTCCTATGCTTGAATGATAACTGTTGTTATAGGTGAACTCTACCAAAGGTAAGACTTCATCCTAACTTCTAGTTTGCTCCAAAGCACAAGTTGTAAGCAGATCTTCCAATGATTGAATTGTCCTCTCGGATTGACCATCGGTTTGTGGATGATATGCAGAACTCAAATGTAGCTTTGTTCCCATCGTTTCTTAAAGACTTTGCCAAAACTTCGATGTGAATCTTGGATCTCTATTAGAAATGATACTTGTAGGCACACCACGTAGTCTGACAATTTCACCGATATACAACTGAGTTAACTTCTCCAATGAATACCTTATGTTGATCTGCAAGAAATATGCTAATTTCATGAGTCGATCCACAATTACCCATATCGAATCATGACCCCTCTTTGTCCTTGGCAATCTAACAACAAAGTCCATTGCAATACTATCCCACTTCCACTCGGGAATAGTTAAGAGTTGTAACATTCCAGACGATCTTTGATGTTCAACCTTCGCTTTCTGGCATACCAAACAGGAAGACACACATTTGGTGATATCTCTTTTCATTCCATGCCACCAAAATAACTTCTTCAAATCATGGTACATCTTGGTTATTCCAGGGTGCATACTCAACTGACTCGTGTGAGCATGTTCAAGAATATACTTCCTAAGCTCTTGGTCCTTAGGTATACAGACTCTACCTTAGAACCTTACAATTCCATCGTTTCCTTCCTCTAAGGTTGTTGCACCACCTTGCTCCATCAATTCCCTTTCTTCTTGTAGGAACTTGTCAACTTTCTATTTTTCTTGAATATCTTCCATTAAGTCGTTTGAGATTGTGACCATGTTCATACAAATATTTCTAGGTGTCAACTCCACAAAAGACCATACATCTCTAAATTGTTCTATCAAATCCTTTTCTCTGATCATCATAGCAGAAACACTGATCGTCTTCCTACTTAAGGCATTGGCCACAACATTTGCCTTTCCAGGGTGGTATTGAAGTTGAAAATCATAATCCTTTAGGAATTCCAACCACCTTCGTTGTCTCATATTCAACTCTTTCTGATCATATAAATACTTCAAGCTCTTGTGATCACTAAAGACGTTGAATGTTGCTCCATAAAGAAAATGTCTCCATATCTTCAAAGCAAATACAACAGCAACTAATCGTGAGTTAGGTAGTTCTTCTCATGCACTCGTAATTGTATTGAAGCATAAGCCACCACTTTTCCACCTTGCTGAAGGACACACCCTAATCCTTGGTATGAAGCATCATAATATACTTCGAATGGTTCACTTAGATCAGGCAGAACTAACACTGGTGAAGTAGTTAGCCTCCTTTTCGGCTCTTGAAAACTCTCTTTGCAAGTCTTTGTCCAATCAAAAGCTTGATTCTTCCTTGTGAGTTGAGTGAGAGGTCTGGCAATCTTTGAGAATCCTTCAATAAATCTCCGATAATATTTGGCTAATCCAACGAAGCTCCGAATCTCTATCACTATTTTTGGCCTTTCCCATTGCAGAATAGCTTCCACTTTTGATGGGTCTACTGCAATTCCTTCCTTAGAAATCACATGGCCTAAGAATTTAACCTCGTCCAACCAGAACTCACACTTTGACAATTTGGCGTACAACCTCTTTTCTTTCAGAACCTGAAGAACTATGCTAAGGTGTTCAATATGATCCTCCTGATTTTGAGAGTAGATCAGGATATCATCAATGAAGACAACAACAAACCTATCCAAATAGGGATGAAAGATCCTATTCATATAGTCCATAAATATAGTAGGTGCATTCGTCACACCAAAAGGCATTACCAAGTACTCGTAGTGTGCATAACGAGTACGAAAAGCTGTTTTGGGAATGTCTTCCACCTTTACTCGGATCTGATGGTAACCCGATCACAGATCGATCTTAGAAAACACCGCTGCTCCCCTTAGTTGATCCATTAGGTCATCTATCCTTGGTAGTGGATACTTGTTCTTGATCATAACTTTATTCAACTAATGGTAATCCACATATAATCGTGAAGTACCATCCTTCTTCTTGACTAGCAATACCGGTGATCCCCAAGGTGACACACTGGGTCTGACAAATTGTTTCTCTAAAAGTTCCTCCAATTGCTTCGTGAGTTCAATTAGCTCTATTGGCGACATTCTGTAGGGCACTATGGAAATAGGACCAACTCCAGGCACAAGGTCAATGGCAAACTTCATCTCCCGCGCTGGTGCTAAACCAGGTACATCTTCAAGAAAGACTTCGAGAAATTCTCTAACCACTGGAATTGAGTCTACATCTACCTTATTCTCAACTTTTAAAGAAGACAACAACATGTATCCTTGAGCTCCTTCTTTCAATCTAACAAGATATGGTTAGAAGATAACCAATCCATTCCTAGGATTATGTCTATCTGGGAAAAAGGTAAATAGATCAAATCAACAGAAAAGATTCGACCTTCAATAATCAATGGACAATCCAAATAGACTTTGGTGGTAACAATAGGTTTTGCAGTAGGGGTTAAAACAGTCAAGTCAAAAAGCAAAGAAGACACAGGTAAACCAAGTCTTTTCACACAGTCATAAGAAATAAAAGAACGAGTTGCACCAGAATCATATAGTACAGTTAAAAGATTACCCCCTATGAGACCTTCTCCTTGTATAAGATCTTCGGATTTAGAGGCTTCAATGCCACTCAGGGTGTAAACTCTGCCCCCTGCCTGCGGTTTCGTAGTTCTTGCAGCATTAACCGAAGGCTCTGCCTTAGTCTGATTGCAGTCGTGAGAAACATGTCCAGCCTTCCTGCATCTGAAATAAATGATCCTTTTGATTGTGCAATCCCTCGTGTAATGCTCCTTCCCGCACTTCATACATCTCGGTGTGAACGTCGTAGTTTGACCAGTCCTACCAGGACTTCCACTAGGACTTCCACCTTACGGTCTTTGTTGCTGATTTCCTAGTGGTCTCAAATAAGGCTTTTTCTGATAATGACTAGCACTGCTGTTTCCTCCCCTCAGAGACCAAAAAGGTCCAAAGTTGCAGTTTCTCGTGTCCCGCGCTTAGTCTAAGTCCTCTACCCAGCGACACGTATCAAGCAATTCTGAAAACTGGTTGATCTTTAATGTTATGACAACTCTTTTCACATCATGCCTCAAACCTTCCTCGAACTTTCGACATTTCCATGCTTCATTCGATTGGTGTTAAAAATAAGTTGAGAAGCTTGACAAGCTCTCAAATTTTGTAGCATACTCACTTATAGTCATATTCCCTTGTCGCAGACTAAGAAACTCCATCTTCTTAGCATGTCTGGCACTTTTTGGGAAATATTTATCCAAGAATTTCTCCTTTAATACCTCCCAAGTAATTGCTCGGCCCTCAGTCTCCAGTAATCTCTAGGCTCCTGTCCATCAATCTTCCACGTCTCTAACCAATATGAACGCAACATAAGTCACCTTCTTGTCATTAGCATAGTTCATACCCGTGAATATATTCTCCAGCTCCTTGATCCACAGACTAGCCTTCTCTGGGTCAAATTCTCCTTTGAATTGTGGAGGATTAGTGCGATGAAATTCAGCCAAGTTTTAAGCATCTGCAGTAGCTCCAATTGTTGTACAATCCTCTCTTGCTGTTGAGCAGTCTGCCGGTTCTGTTGCAACATTGCATCAGCCTCTTCTGAATCGCCTTAATTACTGCAGTCATGTCCCCTCTACGAGCTATAATTCTCTTTCAAGTCAAACTATACAAAACACAAGAAAAAGTTAGATGTATCCTTTCGGAATACCAAACACAGAGAATCACATAGCACAAACAAGACAGTCCAAAACCATAAGACCCAAAAGAAAACTTAAATCGGGGCTCTGATACCAAGACAGTGTAACGCCCCTTTTTCTGCCAGAAGAAGGAACGTCACACCATAATAAAACAAGTGAAACAAAATGCGGAAAAGTAAAATTTGAAATCATATATTAAGACCCGGTTCATTGTTAACCTTTAAATAACCTTTTCCAGTCGCAAGTATGTATTAATCGGGTATTAAAATAAATGTATGTATTAAATTTTTTTTTTGAATTATTTGAAGAGATAATGATAAATATAGATACAATGGAATTCGAAATGAAATTAAAAATCATACATTCACATTATATATAATCATATATGCATCAAGTCTGTTTAGTTACATCAACAAAATATATAAAAAGTAAAAGGCTTTACCCATCCAAGATGATTACAAATTTTCATCCCATCAAATTAGCAAAACGTTAGGCTTCTCAAAAAGATATACGGTTAGCCATCAGTAGCCACCGACAGTATTAGCCCCTACGACTAACGGGAAGGAACCGTAGTAGGGTCCTCCTTATCTGATGATATCACCATCGGAGCGACCGAATTTTGGGCAGAAGCCCGAGCAGTAGAGAGAAATGAATCATCTTGTGGGGTGTAGTAAAGGTCATCCCACAAATCCCTAACGGGTAGGTAAAACTTTAAGTGTACGAAAGCAGTAAAATCAAGGACAGGTCCCCCAAGCTAAAGACTCAGTCAACTCCCCATAATAGATGCATCGGCCCGTGCTCAAGTTTATGTGCCAACAGTCAGGTCCTCCATGAAAGGTCATCCTAGCATACCCCAAAAATCGGCGCGGATGATGAAACATCTTTAATCAGCACTAATCGTAATCGGGCCAGAAGCCGGGAAACTCAGGTGCCTCCTCTTCTTCACGAATGTCTTCTCTAGAGCATATAAATAAACGAAAATATGGAGGTGCAGAAAAGAGGTGAGACACCCAGTATTCATTACCAATATGGCAGTAAGAAAACAGAACGGCGTTAGACGCCCACATAGCATTACAACTCATATACTCATCAACAATAATAATAAAATTAACAATAATAATCAAGTAAGCAATAAAATAGGAGTAATTATAGAATCTCAGGCAGTAAATAGTTTATCAATCAGATAATCATTGCAATATCAAAACAGATAGTTTAACAGCCATAGGTACATCATGCTCAATGAGATATAAGACTAACAATGCACAATGCACATGGTACCAAAAATCCTACTCCATGGAGCTAGACATCAACATTTCGGAGAGAATGATCAAGAAGTCATGCCAATATCTCGTTAGCCTTAAAAATAAAGTGCTTCATCTTGTAAAAATATTTGCGCAATATGGCTTATATATGGCAACTCAATAGTTGATCGCGATATAGGACAGCGTCTCGGTCCGGATCGTCGGTGTGTTTGCATCGGTCTATGTAACGCCCCTTTTTCTTGTGTCTCACGAAGAAGGAACATCACACCATATTGAAATTAAATCAAAAATGCGGAAATGTATAATTACTTTGATTGATTAAGACTCGGTTCAATTTTTTAACACGTGATTAAATAGTTTGCATTCTTGGATTGTAAAGTGATTCGAGTATTGAAATATGTATACATATTTTTTTTTAAATGACGGTAAAGAGATAATAATAATTATAGATACAATGGAACCAACACATAATTGAAAGTCATACATTCACAATTCATATATAATATTATATGTATCAACCTGTTTAATTACATCATGATTTACACAAAAAGCAAAAGATGTACCCACCTAGAATGATACGAATATACACCCATCAAGTATGGCAAAATGTCAGGCTTCCCCAAAAAGATAAACGGTTAGCCATCAGTAGCCACTGATAGTATCAGCCCCTAAGACTAACGAGAAGGGACCGTAGTTAGGTCCTCCTCATCCGATGAAATTACCATCGGAGTGACTGAATTTCGAGTAGAAGCCCAAGCAGTGGAGAGGAAAGAGTCCTCTGGTGGGGTGTAGTAAAGGTCATCCTACAGATCTCTAACAGGCAGGTAAAATTCCAAATGAACAAAAGTATTAAAATCAAAAGCAGGCTAATCGTAGCGGCTCCACGCCAAAGAGACAGTCAGCTCCCTGTGATAGATGCAATGGTTCGTGCTCAAGTTGATGTGCCAGTAATCTGGTCCTCCATGAAAGGTCATCCTAGTATACCCCAAAAATCAGCGTGGATGCGAAGAGCCAGGAAACTCATTTGCTTCTTTTTCTTCCTCGCGAACGTCTTCTCGGTAGTACATAATTTAAAATAGAAATGTCGATACATAGGAAAAGAAGTGAGACATCTAGCTTTCATTACCAATATGATAGCAAGAAAACAGAATGGCACTGGATGCCCACATAGCATTACAGTACATATATTCATCAACAGAATAATTAAAAATAATAGTAATAATCAATTAAGCAATAAAAGAGAAAGAACAACAGAATCTCAGGAAGTGATAGTTTATCATCCAGATAATTATATTGATAGTAAGAATAGATATTTCAACAGTCAAAAGTGTTCATGCTCAATGAAATATGATACTTAGAATGGGCAATGCACAATGCATTATGATACCAAAAATCCAACTCCATGGAGCTGGACATAAATATTTTTGGAGTGAATGATCAAGGAGTTATGCCAGTATCTCGTTAGCCTTAAAATAGTGTGCTTCATCTCATAAAAATATTTACGCAATACAGCTTATACATGGCACCTCAACAGTTGATCGCGATATAGGACAATGTCTCAGACCGGATCGTCAGTGTGTTTGCATCGGTCTATCCCACGGCCCCAGTGGAGCTACCACTGTCTATTGTGAGACACCCACACCTCGATGCCCCCAGTGCCAACCACTATGACCCTATGCTTAGTCTACTCTCACCCACATATAGGTGTTATTCAAACTCCTAGGCATACATCGTCTTTCCAATAATGTCCAACAGACAACACATATGCATAACAACGCAATGTACATTATGTATGTTTATCAATGATACATTTATCATAAAGTATACCACAATGGCATATATTCATTTCTCAATATCAACATGCCATAATTCCGTCAAGAACTTAGTCCCACATAGGAACTCACAATAACATCAACCAATTCTCAATATCAATACATACATATACATTGTTCCACACATACCACAATCTCCATATTATGGATCCTACATTTTTCAATGTCCTAAGTCTTGATCAATTATGAGATTTTTCTTTGGGCTAACAAAACCCTTCAAATTGTGGCCTCCAAAGGCCATTATAATTGTCAATCCTTTAATGTCCAATTACATAGGTGTTGTTACTCAAAATTTTAATTCTAACCCTTAACAATTAGGGCCAAAACTGTGGCCTCCCCAAGTCACCAAGGTTCCAATTTTTCTTCACATTATGCATTAGTTACTTGATACCTAATCACTTAAATTTTATTTCACCCAAAATCAATCTAATCCCTTAAATTCCAAGCTAAACCGTGACCTTCAATGGGGTAGTAAACCCTCAAAATTTTTCATTCATTAATTCTATCATTATCAAATATTCCAACACCACTAATGCATTCTAAATCATTATTCAATCATCAACGTCAATCAATAACACATAGACATACAAAATCATCAGACAAAGTAAGCATACCAATATGGATTTCTCCATCAAATAATCACACAAGGTCTCCTCACCACCAATAATGGTTGAAGTGAGTAATCTCCCGCTTACCTAAAGAAGAACAGGAAAATGGTCTCCTATTTGCTCCTTGGTGGTTTCAGTTTTGAGCTTCCAAAATCCTAGAAATTTCAACACAAAGAATCAACACCAATGGTTGAAAAAGAAGAGTCTTTGGTCTCCAATGAAACCATAGAACACGAAAATGAAGAAAAGGAAAAGAAAAAATGAAAACTTTACCTTAAAGTTTGAAGCTTGGTCTTGGAAGGCAATGGAGGAAATGATGGATTTTGAAGAAACTTTCTAAATAGGAAGTGTAGAGGAGGTTAAGGTAAGTGTAGAAATGGTGTAAATGAAGAGAAAAGTGAGGAGAAGTGGTCTCTAATTGGGGCTGCAAACTGTGGTGAAGGAGGAGAAGAAGAGAGGAGGAGGAGAGAAAATGAAGATGAAAACTAGAGAGAGAAATGGATAGATGAAAAATGAGTAAAATGTGATTAAGTGTGTTAAGTGTGTGGGAGCAAAATTTTGCTCTCCTTGGGCTATGGGTGCCGCAGCTATGGAGAGAGAGAAAGGGGTGGAGAGGCTTCTCCAACAAGCCATGGTTAACTTAGACATTTGGTGGTCAAAGCTTCTCAAAGAAGCTTTGATTAAAATACACTAAATTTGAATTAAAGTGAATTTGATTAGACATAAAATGGATTACATTAGGATAATGTGATAGGGATTTTAATATATGCTATTATCTAATGGACAATTGTTACAGTTGATAGAAGTCAGTATTGATTGTCCAGCGGATAAAAATTACACAGTGATTTATTATTCGGTCAGATAAAATTTTTCTCGAAAAACATGAAACCTCGTAAATCGTGTCCAACCTCAGGTTTAGTAAGATTCCCCATCGACGTTTCCACAGATCAAGGTTCTCGGAAAAATATCTCATTTTCTCGGCCTCGCTCAATTTACACGTAAAATAAAAAATAATATTAAAATATTCTACGTTCTCAGAAAAATCCAGAAAAATTTCTAAAAATCACAAATATTATAAAATGAATATTTATAATGAAATAAATAAATTTTGGAGTGTTATAGTCTATCCCATGGCCCCAGTGGAGCTACCACTGTCTATTGTGAGATACCCGTACCCCGACGCCCCCAAGGTCAGCCACTATGACCCTACGCTTAGTCTACTCGCACCCGCACTTAGGTGCTATTCAATCTCCTGGGCACACATCGCCTTCTCAATATAGTCCAACGGACATCACAATGCATGACGACTCAATTTACATCATGCATGTTCACCAATGATATATTCCTCATAACACAAAGCATATCATGCATATTCATCAACAAGGTATTTCTCATGGAACATAATATAATGGCATATAGTCCATTGTTAACAACATCATGCCACAATTTCATCAAGTGCATATCAACAAGTACTTAGTCCTATACATGGACTCAGAATATCATATCATCCATTCTCAATATCAACATTATATAATTATGGTTCAACACATATCACAAATTCATATTATGAATCCAACATTCCTAATTTCCTAAGTCTTGATCAATTATGCAAATTTTGGGCTAAAGAGCCCTTGAAAAACTGTGGCCTCTCAAGACCATTATTAACTCAATTTCTTTCATTTCAAGCATCAATTCTTTGATGATATCACCATCAGAGTGACCGAATTTCAAGCAGAAGCCGAGTAATAGAGAGAAATGAATCATCTCATGGGGTGTAGTAAAGGTCATCCCACAAATCCCTAACGGGTAAGTAAAACTTTAAGTGTACGAAAGCAGTAAAATCAAGGACAAGCGGGTCATAGCGACCCCAAGCTAAAGACTCAGTCAACTCCCCATAAAAGATGCATCGGCCCGTGCTCAAGTTTATGTGCCAACAGTCAGGTCCTCCATGAAAGGTCATCCTAGCATACCCCAAAAATCGGCGTGGATGATGAAACATCTTTAATCTGCACTAATCGTAATCGGGCCAGAAGCCGGGAAACTCAGGTGCCTCCTCTTCTTCGCAAATGTCTTCTCTAGAGCATATAAATTAACGAAAATACGGAGGTGCAGAAAAAAGGTGAGACACCCAGTATTCATTACCAATATGGCAGTAACAAAACAGAACGACGTTAGACGCCCACATAGCATTACAACTCATATACTCATCAACAATAATAATAAAATTAACAATAATAATCAAGTAAGCAATAAAATAGGAGTAATTATAGAATCTCAGGCAGTAAATAGTTTATCAATCAGATAATCATTGCAATACCAAAACAGATAGTTTAACAGTCATAGGTACATCATGCTCAATGAGATATGGGACTGACAATGCACAATGCACATGGTACTAAAAATCCTACTCCATGGAGCTAGACATCAATATTTCGAAGAGAATGATCAAAGAGTTATGCAAGTATCTCGTTAGCCTTAAAAATAAAGTGCTTCATCTCATAAAAATATTTGCGCAATATGGCTTATACATGGCACCTCAATAGTTGATCGCGATATAGGATAACGTCTCGGTCCAGATCATCGGTGTGCATGCATCGGTCTATCCCACGACCCCAATAAAACTACCACTATCTATTGTGAGACACTCGCACCCCGACGTCCCCAAGATCAACTACTATGACCCAACGCTTAGTCTACTCGCACCCGCACATAGGTGTTATTCAATCTCCTGGGCACACATCGCCTTCTCAATATAGTCCAACGGACATCACAATGTGTGACGACTCAATTTACATCATGCATGTTCACCAATGATATATTCCTCATAACACAATGCATATCATGCATATTCATCAATAAGGTATTTCTCATGGAACATAATATAATGGCATATAGTCCATTGTCAACACCATCATGCCACAATTTCATCAAGTACATATCAACAAGTACTTAGTCCCACACATGGACTCACAATATCATACCATCCATTCTCAATATGAACATTATATAACTATGGTTCAACACATATCACAAATTCATATTATGAATCCAACATTCCTAATTTCCTAAGTCTTGATCAATTATGAAAATTTTGGGGTAAAGAACCCTTGAAAAACCGTGGCCTCTCAAGACCATTATTAACTCAATTTCTTCCATTTCAAGCATTAATTCTTTGATGCCAAACTACATAGGTTTCATATCACACAAAAATTAATTCAAACCCTTGAAATTTGTGGCCAAAACCATGGCCTTTCAATAGGGTAATAAATGCTCAAAATTTCTATTTTTCAAATACAACATTATCAAAGCATTCCAACATACTTAATGCATTCAAAACAACCAATCATTATTCATCCCAATCAACATGAAAAACAATCAAACAAAGTAAGAATTCAATATGGATTTCTCCATCAACAACCACACAAAGGTCTTCTCACCACCAATAATGGTTAAAGTGAGTAAATCTCCCTCTTACCTAAAGGAAGAACACGAAAATGGCCTCCTAGTTGGCTTCTTGGTGGTTCGGTTTTGGCTCTCCAAAAACCCTAAAAATCAAGCTCAAAGAATCAACACCAATGGTTGAAAAAGAAGAGATCCATGGTCATAAATATGGCCATAGAAACAAAAAATAGGAAGAGAAAGTGAAGAATCAAAGAGTTACCTTCAAAGTCTCAAACTTTGTTCTTGAGAAAAAGGGAAGAAAATGATGGATTTTGAAGAAGATCTTCAAAGAATAAATGTTTAGAATGAAGAGTGTGTAGAAATGGTGATGGTGAAGTGAGAAAATGAAAATGGCCACTCAAGGTGGGGTTGCAAAACCGTGGGGGTGAAGGAGAAGAAGAAGAGAGAAGTTAGAGAAAAATAGAGATGAAAGTTGAAGAGAGATAAAGTGATAGTAGAATGAGTGATATTTTGAGTTAAGTGTGATAGGTGTGGGAAACAAAATTTTGCTTCCCAAAAGGCCACATTGCCACGACAATAGGAGAGAGAAGGAGATGGATAAGTGGCTTCTCCTACAAGATTGGGCACTTTGGTCATTTGTGGTCAAAGCTTCTCAAAGAAGCTTTGATTAAAATACAATATTTTTAAATTAAAGTGGATTTGATTAGACATAAAGTGGATTACATTAGTATAATGTGATAGGATTTCTAATACATACTATTATTCAATAGACAATTGTTATAGTTAACAGAAGTCAGTATTAATTGTCCAGCGGATAAAATTTACACAACAATTATTATTTTATCTGATAAAATTCTTGAAAAACATCAAACCTCGTAAATTGTGTCCAGCCTCGGGTTTAGTAAGATCCCTCATTGATGTTTTCACAGATCAAGGTTCTCGAGAAAAATATTGCATTTCCCCGGCTTCATTCAGTTTGCACGCAAAATGAGAAATAATATTAAAATATTTCGTATTCTTAGAAAAATCTAGAAAAATTCACAAAATTCACAAATATTAGAAAATGACTATTTATAATAAAATAAATAAATTTTAGGGTGTTACAGATGGAGTCCCCTTATTTTCTTTGGATACTACTGTACAATTGGAGTTTTCATGCAGGTTAGGGAGCTATGAGATGTTCTGAATTATACCCCTCGGGAGGATAGTGAGGTGTCCTCTGCACGGGCTCCTATTCGTCAGGGTGTGCATCCTTCGGTAATCTTATCATCCAATGAGTCGAAGGAAGATCCATCGAAGGGTCCTCCTCAGTAGTTGTGAGACTTGACATATACTTTGTAGCTTTTTGGGGCCTGATGTCTTTTGTTATTTTCAGGGCTTATGTATGTAATCCTTTTTGGGCATGTGAAGCTTTTACTTATGTGTTACCAAAATCTTTTGACGTATATAAGTACTCATGACATGTATGTTCTAGTTGGATGTATGTAATGTTCTTTATTATTTTCCGCTAAGTTTATGTTTTACTGTATATATATTAAGAAAAGTGAAAATAAGAAATTGACAAATTCATACGTTTATTTGATAAATAGGCACACAAAATTTTATAAACCGGGTTTTTGGTTTCTCTTACGAATTTTGTAATGTCAGTGTGACTGTCCCTCTCCAAAAAAGGGCGTTACAGTAATTGATTAGGAATAGATCTTAATAAGTGTATTTACACTAGTTCTCATGGAAACATAGTGAATTAGGTAACTGAAACATGGTTGATTGACCTAAACATAGGCTTTTAACTATATTAGATTCTCAAGCCAACCTAATCATTTTATTTATATTGCTCATAAGGATTACTTGTTATAAATTGAAGTAGGAGGTGAAAAAGGATACCCTATTCTCTAATCATCAATTTAATCTAATCTTATAGTTTTTAAGCTCTGTTAATTAATTCACATATCCTTTTCTCGATTTATATGTTCTTGAATAGAAATTCTTAAACTATTGGTAAATAGTTAGTATTGAACTTAACCATAGTCCTCGTGTGAACGATATCCAACTTGCGGTAAACAAAAGAGCAATCAAGATGAAACTTTAAAGGTTTCATTACTTGTTTTCCATGGATAAGAACTTTGGTTTAAATGAATGGATTGTGGATTTTGATTGTTATTTTATCATGCAATGATTTGAGTTTGTTCAATAAGGTGTTTTAATTGATATTTGAATCATTTGTGAGATTGGAAATGGTTTAAAATCTTTGCAGTTTGATTTGGATATTGGCTAGAAAAATTTGTAGAAATAAGGGATATTGTTGGACCTTTTGTGTACTGCAAGTGCACAGGTCGCGAAAGTAATACAATAATGAGAAAAATCATTTTCACAAGGAAAATGAATAATATCTAATGCCAAATATTAACTAATAGCTTAATGAATTCTATTCAAGCACATATAAATTAGGAAGAGTGTGTGTAGCTAATGTAAAGACAAAATAATAAACCTGGATTAAAATACAGTAATGAGAGCATAGTGACTCCTTCTTCACCCACTACTTAACTTAGCAACTTCCAACCACTTTAAGCAACAATGATGACCAGTTTTGTTAGCTTAAGAAACTACATTAGCCAAAAGTTCATGTCTAGGTCATTTAACCCTATGTCATTTACCTAACTCACTATGTGTCAATGAGAACTAGAGCAAACTCCATGCATTAAAGTTAATTCTTAACAAATGCTATACATGGCCAATATGTATATGTCTATCCTATTAATGAATTAATTCACCCCATTATCTGTAACACCCAAACTGGGGATGTCACATTTACGATAAATATAATAAACCTTTACCCAAGCTATAAATCATTTTCTTAATATAAAATAATAGAAGTTGTGAAAATTTTCTTTTTGAACATTATATCATAAAATAAAATAAATAGAACATGAAATAAAACTAACTATTACATACACACCATAGTTTTATATAGGATTTTGTCTTTAATAGGTACAAATAATTTACACACTACAAACTATTTAATAAAGCAATAAACTATATGGTTTAAAACAAACCATAAACTAGCCCAAGTATAACATTAAAAGTTCTGATCCTCCGAACGATCTTCCTCTGGGAGATCATCGGAAGACAGAAAACTCCGGTAAAACGATACTAAGTCACAATCAATCCAAATGATATGGATGATCTCGAGGTTCGCCTTCCTCGAACTAATCGCTCGGCTGCTCCTCCTCAGGGTACTGAATATCTAGAGGCTGCTACTCTTCTTCTTCATCAAAGTCTTTACCGAATAAAAATAATAATACAGAAAATGTATACAAAGAGGTGAGACAATCTACATCATTACCAGCATAGCAGTATAGAAAATGATAGTACAAATAGATATCACAATTAATATAATAATTCATATTATCACATCATACATAATATCTCAAATTACTGTAGACAATAACATCATAATGCAGACCATATTTACAAATGTACACAGACTCATTCCTACTCCATGGAGCTAAACACAAACATCAGAGAGAATGATCCGAAAGATCTGTCCATACATCAGGCTGCCCCAGCCAAATATTACACAGTATACGTCATGTAAACAGTACATAGTCAAAACGTCGTGCACAATAGGCATTGTACCAAACAGTCTCTACAAGATCTTGATTAAGAATAGTATTTGTCGAGATCGCTAGTGTGTTGCCCGTTACCATGGCCTAGAGGAGCTACCAACTGTCCATATGTGGAATCCTCCGCACACTAACGCTTCCAAGTTCACTCAATGTACCACACTACGCCTATCACACCCGCAACACAGTGTAATTCATCTCGTCAGTCAATTGCCAATTTCAATCAAATTGACACATTTCACAATGCATGAACATGAACCAAAAATTACGTAAATACCCTCAATATTGAATTTCCAAAAATAGTACGTCTCCACTTGACAGTACTATTTCTCAATGTGTCCGGGTCCACCACTTTGGCCCGATAGTAAAATTACTGTTCTTTTCAGTCACGTAAATATTTTATCGCATTTTCATAATTGTGCCACCTTTTTCAAACGTTTTTAAATCACGTAAATATTTTTCAATGTTTTTGAAATCGCATAGTATTTTTAAATTAGTTTCTCAATCGTGTAACGTTTTTAAATCATTTTAAATATGCGAAAAGTATTTCCATTTTTTTTACAGTATAAAATATTTCTTGACGTTCTAAATTAAGTTTTTAAACTTTCCAAAACTAAAAATATTATTTGGACATCATTTTCCATATTTCTTATAAAAACTACTTTAAATAATAATTTCTGACGTTTTTTCTCAAAATGTGTATTATTAGATTTAATAAAATTAATAAAATTTTCTCTTGTTACTTTTACTAAAATCCTTTTTAATAAAATACTTTGAGCTCTAAATCAATTTTTTTTTAAAACGTATACTCTATTATCATAAATAAAAATCATTAAATTGAGTTCTCGTTAATATATCTTTCAAAACTACCTCTAAGAAAATATTTTTGATCTAAACACTAATTCTTGGCATGTTGGCCAAAAATCAACTTATTTTCCATAACCAAATATATAATCATTTCCTATCTCATTTTCTTAGTAAAAATCTTTAATCCAATTATTTGTTACTTAATCCTCAAAAATCCACACTTGAGAAATAATTTTTAGATCAAAATTTATTAAATGGCATGTGGCTGAAATTTGCTATATCCTTGACAAATCCTTTTTAAATTATTTTCCATTCTCTAAATCCTTATAAAAATCATTCATTCATTTATTTAACTAATCCTTGATTTAGAAAATATTTGAGAACATTTTGGTTCTCTTCTTTGGAACACTCATGCAAATCCTCAACAGGTTATTCATATCCTACAATAATTATCATGCATCTATAAACATATACAAAATATTAAAGCTATAGACATGCTTGCAAACAAAATCAAATACAAATAGGAAAAACTCTTAAACAACCAAGTGAATGAATCCTTATGGATTCTTCACCACAAATGTAACACCCCAAAATTTATTTCTTTTATCATAAATGTTCATTTTATAATATTTGTGATTTTATGGAGTTTTTGTGGAATTTTCTGAGAATGTGGAATATTTTAATATTATTCTTTGTTTTACGTGCATATTGGACAGAGTCGAAAAAATGACTGTAATGCTCCAAAAGTTGGAAAATTTTAGGACGAATAGTCGTTTTATAATATTTGTGATTTTTGGAAATTTTTTGAAATTTTTTCGAAAATGTCGAATATTTTAATATATTCCTCGTTTTGCGTGTAACTTGAGCAGAGCTAGAAAAATGAAATATTTTCCCGAGAACCTTGATCTGTGGAAACGTCGATGGGGAATCTTACTAAACCCGAGACTGGATACGTTTTTTGAGGTTTCATGTTTTCTGAAAAAATTTAACAGACAAATAACAAAATGCTGTATAAATTTTATCTGTTAGATAAATTAATATTGACCTCGGTCAACTGTAACAATTGTCTACTAAATAATAACATGCGTTAAAAATCTTTATCACATTATCCAAAATCTACTTTGTGTCAAATCCATTAGCTTTATTTTCAAAATAAAGATTAATTTAATCTAAGCTCACTAATGGGAAGCTTCCTAGAAATTTCCCAACTAATTCATTTTCTCTCTCTTCCCTCCTCACTCTTCTCCACGGCAGAACACTCCTTAGGGAGTCAAAAGCGGTCTTCTCACTTTTATTACATCACTCCCTCATTTCAAACACATAACATTTTTCACTATTTTTCTCTCTTCTCATTTTTCTTCTCTTCTTCTTCCTTCTCCACCGTACACCCACCTATTGGAGACAATCTCCATGGTTTGCTAAATCAACCATATTCCTAGCTTTTCTCCATCATTCCAAGACCATTTTCTTTAGTGCTCATCCTTTGGTTCTTCTTCTTCTTCCATTTTCTCCTCATTTTTGTTTTCCTTGGTCACCTATGTGACCAAGAACTCATCTTTCCATGGTTTGAGTGGACATTGTGGAAGTCACTCACATTGGCGTTTTCTTGAAGGTAAAAACAAAAATCAAGAACAAGAAGGGACTAGCATCCTTGTGTTGTCTTCATTTAGGTAAGAGGGAGATGATCCTCTTCAACCAATCTTGGTAGTAAGGAGATGTCTTGTGTGGTGTTGTTGATTTAGGGATCCATGTGTGGATTTCCCTCTTTGTTATGTGTTTTTCTTTCTTTTTTTCACATTGGTGTATTTGGTTTGATTTGTATGAGTCATTGATTTCCTTTCTATGATTTTAGATGCATGTTTGAGCTAATTTGATGTTGAAAATGTTATGGATTGATTTGGTTTGAGTTTAGATGGCTTAAAGATCATTTTTCTGCAAGTTTATGCGTGGTAATCGATTACACAGTGCCTGTAATCGATTACCAAGCCCTTGGAGTTACAAAACCATGATTCTGGGAATCACGTAATCGATTACATCCTGTCTGCAATCGATTACGGAGATTCTGTCTAGCTTGTAATCAATTACCAAAATTGTGTAGTCGATTACCAAGCCTCTGGAGTTACAAAATCATGATTCTGGGAACCACGTAATCAATTACATCCTATCTGTAATCGATTACGGAGGTTCTGTCCAGCTGGTAATCGATTACCAGAATTGTGTAATCGATTTCCAGGTCCCTGGAGTTACGAATCATGTTTCTGGAAGCTATGTAATCAATTACAGTCAATCTGTAATCGATTACAGAGATTTTGTCGAGCTGGTAATCGATTACATATCTCTCAAACTATCACTTCTAAGTCTTTGGTAATCGATTACCAGGACCCTAAAATGAGATTTTGAGCTGAAAATGATGAAAATATGGTTCCTTGTCCCTTGTAACTCAAACATAAATCTTAAACCCTAGATTCGAGGACTTTATTTCAGTTAAATGTGATGGGATTATGTATCCATACCAATAATGGAGAAATGATTTTGAAAATAGAATTTTTAGATCCATAACATGGAAATTGTGGTATGTGTGGAACGATGGACATGTATATGTATTGATATTGAGAGTTGGTTGATGCAATTGTGAGTTCTTATGTGGGACCTAGTTCTTGATGAAATTATGATATGTTAATATTGAAAATGGATATATATATGCCATGGTGGTATACTTTATGATGAATGCATCATTGATAAACATACATGATTGGACATTGTGTCGTCATGCATATGTGTTGTCCGTTGGACATTGTTGGAAAGGCCAAGTTGCCTAGGAGTTTGAATAACACCTATGTGCGGGTGCAAATAGACTAAGCATAGGTGTCATATGTTGTTGACCCTGGGGGCGTCGGGGTGTGGGTGTCTCACAATAGATAGTGGTAGCTCCACTGGGGCCGTAGGATAGACCAATGCAACACATCGACGATACTGACTGAGACGCTATACTCTATCGCGATCAATTGTTGAGGTGCCATGTATAAGCCATTTGCGCAACTATTTTATGAGATGAAGCACAATGTTTTTAAGGCTAACGAGATACTGGCATAACTCATTGATCATTCACTCCGAAAAATGTTTATGTCTAGCTCCATGGAGTAGGATTTTTGGTACCCTTTGCATTGCGCATTGTGAGTCACATAATTCATTGAGCATGAACATTTATAACTACAAATATGACTGTTCCTATTATTGTAACAATTATCTGATTATCCAAATTGTTGTCTGCTGGGAATGTTATTGTTGTTTGGCTGTTATTACAAGTACTACAATTAATTTTTGTCGCCCTACCTTTACTGTTAATTTTAATAGTGCTATGAGTAAATGTATGAACTGTGTCATATGTGGGCGTCCAGTGTCGTATTGTTTTCTTGCTGCCATTTTGGTACTGAAAGCCGGGTGTCTTATCTCTTTCTATATTTTCTCTATTTCTGCATTCTGTTGGATTGTGTACTTCCGAGAAGACGTTCGTGAGGAAGATAAGGAAGCTCCTAAGTTTCCAGGCTTTTCGCCAGACTACGACTAAAGTGACTGAGGATAACGTCACGCCCCCGCGGATTTTTGGGCTACACTCGGATCATCTTTCACGGAGGCCCTGATTGCTGGCACATTAATGTGCAGACGGACCGTTGCGTGTACCATGGGGAGCTGACGATGTCCCTGGCTTAGGGTTGTTATGACGTCCCTATTGTAGATTTTCATGCTTTTGTTTGGCTGGAGTTTTACATGCCCGTTAGGGATATGTGGGCTGATATGTACTACACCCCCCGTGATGACTCCTTTTTGTCCACTGCTCAGGCTCCTGCCCGTTACTCTGTCGCTCTGATGGATTTTTCCTCAGACGAAGAGGACTTTGAGGAGGACCTAGCTACGGTCCCTTCTCGTCGGTCTTAGGAGCTGATACTATTAGTAGCTACTGATGACTAACCATCTATTTTTTTGTGAAGCCTGACGTTTTGCTGTACATGTTAGGGTATATTTGTATAACTTTGGATGGGTACATATTTTGCTTTTTTTTTGTATATTTTGGAATGTAACTAAACAGGCTTATGCATATAAATATGAATATATATATTGTGTATGGTTTACTTCATGTCAGTTTTACAGAGACTGTCTTAATTGTTATCTCTATACGTAATGGATTTTTAAATCAACTTTTGATTTTACTCGGTAATGTAATAATTGAAAAAAATAGTGACATTTGTAAAGGAACTTAAATAACTATAAAGAGAATCGGGACTATGAGTTTAAAACAATTACTATTTTCCTCAATTTAATTTATTTCAGTCTATGTTTGCTTCGAAGTATCATAGTGTGACGTTCCTTCTTCGCGGTACATTTAAAAAAAGGGGCGTTACACTGTCTTGGTATCAGAGCTCCCAGTTTATGTTTTCTTTTAGGTCGTGTGGTATTGGACTGTCTAGTTTGTGCTGTGTGAATCTCTGTAATTCTCTATGTTTGGTATTCGCAAGGATACATCTGACTTTCTCTATATTTGGTGTAGTTTGATTTGAGAGAAAGTATGGCTCGCAGAGGAGACATGGCTGCTGCTATTGAAGCAATACAAAAGATGGTTGAAGCAATGCTATAGCAGAATCAACAAACGGATTAACAACAAGCGAGAGCTGCACAACAGCTGGAAGCTACAACTGATACTCAAAACTTAGAGGGATTTCGTCGTGCTAACCCTCCACAGTTCAAATAAGAGTTTGATCCTGAGAAAGCTACGCTTTGGATCCAAGAGCTGGAGAAGATATTTACTGGCATGAACTGTGCCAATGACCGAAAGGTGACCTTTGCTGCATTTATACTGATAGGAGATGCTGAATACTGGTGGACGGGAGAGCAAAGATTGCTGCAAGCGGAGAATCGGGTGATTACATGGGATGTGTTCAAAGAAAGGTTCTTGAACAAGTATTTCCTTGAGAGTGCCAGACACGCAAGGGAAATGGAATTTCTAAGTTTGCGGCAAGGAAGTATGACTGTGAGCGAATATGCTGCTAAGTTTGAGAGCTTGTCGAGGTTCTCGACTTATTTTCAACATCAACCCAATGAAGTGTGGAAGTGCCGAAAGTTTGAAGAAGGCCTGAGACATGACGTGAAGACAACCATCATAACCTTGAAGATTACTCAATTTTTTGAACTGCTTGATATATGCTGTCGGGTGGAAAGTTTGGACTAGGCACGTGATGCGAGAAACAGAAACTTTGGGCTAATTCGGTCCGAAAGAGGAGGAGGCGGTAACACAAGCCGTTATTAGAAGAAGCCCTATTCCAGACTATCTGAAAGTCAACAACCTCAACCACAGGGAGGAAGTCCAACTGGAAGCCCGGGAAGGACGAGTCCGAGTGCGGCATCTACACTAAGATGCATGAAGTGCGGGAAGGAGCACTATACAAGAGACTGCACTATCAAGGGGTTTATTTGCTTTAGGTGTGGGAAACCTGGATACGTTTCCCGTGATTGTAATCAAGCCAAGGCGAAACCTTTCGTCAATGCTGCTAGAACCACCAAACCACAGGCTGGAGGTCAGGTTTATACCCTGAGTGGTGCCAAAGCCTCCGAATCCAAAGATCTTATACATGGGGAAGGTCTCATTGAAGGTAATCTTTTAATTATACTGTATGATTCTGGTGCAACTCATTCTTTCATCTCGTATGACTGTGTGAAAAGACTTGGTTTACCTGTGTCTTCTTTGCCGTTTGATTTGATTGTTTCAACTCCAACTGCTAAACCCGTTGTCACTGCCAAAGTCTGTTTAAATTGCCTATTGATTGTTGAAAGTCGAATCTTTTCTGTCGATTTGATCTATTTGCCCTTATCTCAATTAGATGTAATCTTAGGAATGGATTGGTTATCTGCTAACCATGTCCTCTTAGACTGTTCTAGAAAAATAATAGTTTTCCTTTTGGATGAGAATTCTGGATTTGTGATGGCCAACCAAGTGAAAGCTTTCTTGAAAGAAAGAGCTCGGGGATACATGTTGTTGTCTTCTTTGAAAGTCGAGAATGAGGTAGATGTGGACGCGATCTCTGTAGTTCGAGAGTTTCCTGAAGTATTTCCCGAAGATATATCTGGTTTGCCACCGGAACGAGAAATCGAGTTTGCTATTGATCTGTGAAAACGTCAATGGGGGATCTTACTAAACCCGAGACTGGACACGGTTTGTGAGGTTTTACATTTTTGAGAAATTTTAACAGATAAAATAATAAAATACTGTGTAAATTTTATCTGTCAGATAAATTAATACTGACTTCTGTCGACTATAGTAATTGTCCATTAGATACTAACATGTATTAAAAACCCTATCACATTATCCTAATGTAATCCACTTTAAGTCTAATTAAATCTACTTTAATTCAAATTTAATGTATTTTAATCAAAGCTTCTTTGAGAAGCTTTGACCACCAAATGACCAAGCTACCCTTGGCATGTTGGGGAAGCCAATTTCCTCCTCCTTCTCTCTCCCATTGCCCCGGCAATGCATGGTCTTTGGGGAGCAAAATTTTGTTCTCCCACTTAATACACTTAATCAATTTTACTCATTTCATCAAAACACTTTCTCTCTCTAACTTCATCTTCTTCATTTCTCTCTTCCTTTTCTCTTCTTCTCCTCTCTTCATACGAAAATTGCATCCCCTAAACCAACCAATTTTCTTCACTTTTCTCTTCACCAAGACCATTTCTCTACTCACCTCAACTTCCTCTACATCTTCTATTTAGAAATTTTTTTTCAAAATCCAACTTTTCCTCCATTGTCATCCAAGACAAAGCTTCAAGCTTTAAGGTAAAGTTTTCATTTTTCTTCTTCTTTCTCTTCATTTTCGTGCTCCATGGTCTCTTTGATGACCATGGATCTCTTCTTTTCCAAGAATTAATGTTGGTTCTTTGTCTTGAAATTTTTAGGGTTTTGGAAGCCTAAAACCAAAATTACCAAGGAGTAATAGCAAGCCATTTTCGTGATTCTCCTTTAGGTAAGAGGGAGACTACTCACTTCAACCATTTTGGTAGTGAGGGAACCTTTGTATGCTTACTTTATTTTGGTGATTTTATATGTTTATGTATTCTTGAATTGGATTGATGTTTGAATGGTGAATTTGAATGTGTTTGATGTGTTGAAAATGCTTGATCATGTTAGGGTTGTTAAATGGAAAATTTGGAGTTTCCTACCCTAATGTGGTGCCACAGTTTTGACTAGAAATTAGGGATGTAAATTAGTTTTTGTGTACAATACAATGAAGCTTAAGTGAATATATGTTAAATGATAATATTACAACTATTTTAAGGGTTTAATACCCTAGGGTGAAGCTACGGTTTTGATCTTGAAAGTTAGGGGATTGGATTGGTTTTGTATAAAATAAAATTTAAATGATTAGATACTAAGTAATTGATGCATAAAATGGAAAGAAATTGGAACCTTGATAACCTAGAGAGGCCACGGTTTTTAGAAAAAAATTAGGGGTTGAATGATGCCTTGATACATCTTTGGAAATTAGAAATTTAGAGACATTCATAATCCATAATAAAGTGGAAGGATTGGATTGAATAACAACACTAAAAAAGGACACGGTTTTGAAGGGCCATTTAATCTAAAATTGTCATAATTGACCAAAGCATAAGACTTTGAGGATGTGAATACATAATGTGGACTTATGATAAGGGATGAACCCTAGATATATATTGACGTTGAAAAAAATTGATTCTATGTCATTATGGATCCCTATGTGAGCTCAGCACTTGTTGATTCGTATTTGAGGAATTTGTAACATATTGATGCTATGATATGTTGAGATGCAACTATGAATATTTAGATATGCCATTGTGGCATATCATATGATTATTGTATCATTAATAAATATACATGATGTGCATTATGTCGTCATGCATATGTGTTGTCCGTTGGACATTATTGAGAAAGGCGATGTATGCCTAGGAGTTTGAATAACACCTATGTGCTGGTGCGAGTAAACTAAGCGTAGGGTCATAGTGGTTGACCTTGGAGGCGTCGAGGTGCGGGTGTCTCACAATAGACAATGGTAGCTCCACTGGGGCTGTGGGATAAACTGATGCGACACACCGACGATCCAAACTGAGACGCTGTCCTATATCGCGATCAACTATTGAGGTGCCATGTCTAAGCCAATTGCGCAAATGTTTTATAAGATGAGCATACTGTTTTTAAAGGCTAACGATATACTGGCATAACTCCTTGATCATTCACTCCGAAAATGTTTATGTCTAGCTTCATGGAGTAGGAATTTTGGTACCTTTTTGCATTGTGAACTGTCAGTCTCATAATGCATTAAACATGAGCATTTATAACTGTGGAAGTTATTTGTTATCACTACCGTAATACTTATTTAATTGTCGAGCTATTGCCTGTTGGGAATATTGTTATTATCTGCTTATTATTAATGACTGTTGCTACTGTTTGTTATTGTTCTACTTTACTGTCAAATTTAATTACTGTATGAACTGTGTTAATGTGTGGGTGTTCAGTGCCGTTCTATTTTCTTACTGCCATCTTGGTACTGAAAGCTGGGTGTCTCACCTCTTTCTATGCTTTCTATGTTTTCTGTATCTTTTGTATTTCTGTCGACTGCGTACTTCTGAGAAAACGTTCGTGAGGAAGAGAAGGAAACACCTGAGTTTTCGGGTTTCTAGCCATATCTAGACTAGAGCTGTTGAGGATGTCGTCACGCCCGCGCCACTTTTTGGGGTACGTGAAGTTGACCTTCCATGGGAGACCAAATTGCTGGCACTTACATGTGGAGACAGACCGATGCGTCTTCCGTGGGGAGTTGACGTTGTCTTTATCTTGGGGTCGGTATGACGCCCTTGTCTTTGATTTTTCAACTTTCATCATTTTAGAATTTTACCTACCCGTGAGGGACATGTGGACTGATATGTTTTACACCCCTCAAGAGGATTCTTTTCTCTCCACTGCTTGGGCTTCTGCCTGAAATTCGATCACTCCAATGGCAATTTCATCGGATGATGAGGACCCTGAGGAGTGTAACGCCCCAAACTTCCTAACTAGTTCACAGTAATTTTGACAGTTAATAAAATTTTACTGTTTAGTGATTTCTGTGTACTGTAAAATTATTTTGAATATTCTGTCAATATATTTGATCATTTTGTGTGATTTACTCCGTGTCAGGAAACTAATAATTTTTGGGCCAAGGAAAATTTTACGTAAATTAATTTTTACTATTAAGTCTTAATTATTTTACGTAATCTGATTTGATTTTTGTAAGTTTTCTAATTTTTGTGATTTTGTGGATGAATATAAAATCTTTATATTACTCTGATTATTTTAGTGTTATCCGTGGGCCGTCTGTGGGCCCACGGGGGCTGTATATGGGCCCAAGTGGGTCCCGAAAAGTAAAAATTTATTTGCAGCTAAAAAATTTTGTACTATTGAGACAGAGAAGATGGATCTTACTAAACCTGTATCTGGAAATAGTTTTTAAAATTTTCTTTTACTGTGTTTTGTACTGTATATAATTATTGGGTGATAAAAATGTAGTAAAAATATTATTTGTAGGGTTATAGCAGATAAAAAAATAAATATTGTACTGCATAGTCATCATTAGTGGCTAGGATATCCATCATTGATTTAATCAACGGTGGATATTTGGTCTTGATTTAATCAACGATGAAGATTTAGTCTTACAAAATGGCTAGGACCATTTATGACTATTGGATGTAAAGTTTGAAGGAGTAATCTTGACCCTTCATTTTGGAGATACATCTAATGGCTAGGATTTCAAGGAAGAAAGATCCAATAGCCTAGATTAAGTCTTCTATCTAAGGCTAAACCTAGAAGCTACATTAATCATAACCATTGATCTAATCAATGGTTAAGATTGCCTAAAATGGTGGCTAGTGAGATTGGTCACATTTTGATGAAGCATGGAGGGGGGCGGTTTTTATGATGGGTTTAGAAGCTAAAGCAAAGTTTGAAGACATTATTGATCACCTTGGTCATTATTGATCATTTTTCAAAAAGCTAAGTTCACAAAATTTTCTCTCCTTTCTCTCCAAGCAAAGCTCACGGCCATAGCACCAAGAACCATCTTCCATCACTCAACAATTTTAAACAACCACCTATCTTGAATCCTTACTTCAATTCAAGAACCTTTGTAGTTTAGACCAAGCTCTAAATCTTCCATCTTCAAGGATTTTTTCCAAGAGCAAGTTCTAGGGGTTTTGAGGTGAAGTGTAAGGAAAACTTCATTTCTTATCTCTTTTTCATGTTCTAAGCCATGTTTGATCCATGGTTCTTCTTGTTCAAGCTTGATATACTAATAAACTTGTGTTTTGTTTTGTATTTGAAAAGCTTTTGGTGGTAAAGGACTTGGAAAAAGAAGCAAAACAAGGAGTCTTTGAGGTTCTTCAAGAGGTAAGAGGGAGATCCATCTCACCAACCAAGTATGGTGGTGAGAGATGGTTTGTGTATTTGATGGATGGTAAATCCATGTGAGGATTCATATCCATGGTCATGTAATTATTTGTGGGTGTTTATGTGCTTTTGATTACTTGCTTATGCTTGATGTGCTTTGCATGATTTATTTGTGTTTGCATGCTTAGTATGATTTTTATTTGCTTTTATGGTATGCTTGAAATATAATATGTTGATTATATGTGATGTATGCCATAAAAATTATTGGAAAGGAAAACAATTTTTGGTTCCAATGACCATGAGGATTTCGGCCTCAACACCTCAAAATAGGTGTTCACAAATTAATATTTTCATGAATGGTAAAATTGGATGTTTAGAAAAGCAAGGAAAATAAACAAAAGGTTCGTTTTCAAGGAATAAGTGTTGACGGTTTTGGTGAGAAATTTTAATGGTTTTGTTTGTGTAAAACCATGAATGGAACTTAGATGATTTAGAAGGAAAAATATTTTGATGGTTTCAATGGCCATGTCCACGGTTTTGAAGGCTTATAAATGCCTTGATATTATGAAACAAAGTGATTTTCAAAGTGGAAATATAATTTGTTTTAGTACAAGGATTTTGGAAAGGGAATCAGAGTGTTTTATCACTTGAGAAACAGAAAATTCGGTTATAAAAGGAAAATAGAGGTTGCAAGGGTTTGAACCTCAAATTATTTTAGAAAAGGATTGAATTTGAGAATTTATTTTGAATTATAAAGGAAACGTTGATGATTTAAAATTTACTAACGAAAAACTCATCCTTTGGGTTTTGGAGAGCGTTAGAGAATTTTAACTGAGAAACATTGATTTAATTCAATGAAATGGTGAATTTATGGAATAAATTGTGAAAAAAAATTTCTTGAGTAAGAAAATGTGAAAAATAAAGTGAGAAGATATATTATTTTGACAAAGGTTGAATTGGAAATTTTGGAATATTTTACGTGGTTGTAAAATGGTGAAAAATGACTTACGTAACTTAAAAATGTGATTTTTAAGCTACGCGATGTGAAAAACGTTAAAATATTTCTACGTGATTTGGAAAGCGTTTAAATATTTTTACGCGATTGAAATATTGTTGAAAAATCACTACGTGATTGAAAAATGATGAAATATTTTTACGTGATTGAGAAAACGATGGAAAATCACTACGCGATTTGAAAACGTAACAGAAATGTTGCGTGATTGTGAAAATGCGACGAAAGTGTTGTGCGACTATGAAAACGCGATAATATGATTTTTGTGATTAAATAAAGTATAGGATTACTGTTGGACTAGTGTATGAACACTATATGAGAAAATGATGAATTTTACCTATGATTGGCATTGGTGCATTTTATATGCATAAACTAGTGTATGGACACTGTATGAGAAAATGATGAATTTTGCCTATGATTGGCATTGGTGCATTGAACATGCATTGAAAAGTTCCAATGAACTAGATAAGGCTATTTGCCTAGGAGAGACGTACACCTCTTGAGTAGGTGCGATATGCGTAGTGTAAGTCACTTGTTGACTTTGGGGGCATCGGGGTGCGGGTTGACTATAGTGGGTAGTTGGTTGCTCTTCTGTATCGTGGGTTAGATTGACGCAACACACCGATGATCTTGACCGAGACATTTGTGAATGCATGTGTCTCGAAGCATGTCAAATGGTTTTTGATGATAACAAAGTCAAAGATGAAGACCAAAGAGCAAATGAGAAAGCCAAGTATCAAAGGAAGAAATCAAGAGGCTTAGATATAGGCATAGGTACATCAATGTTAAATGCTCCAAAGATATCTCAAATGGTTTTTCAAAAATGATTTTAATCAATATGGGTTTCAAAGATAAATTCCTAAAAAGAGAACTTCTTTTATCCTGGATCATGCCAAACAATGCTACATTTTGTTTAATCCATGTTTTCTAAAGCTTAGGAATGATATAAAACAATTTTAAGGCTTGAAAAATGAGTTTAAGGTATAGTGTAATCGATTACGAGTTTAGTAATCGATTACAAGCTAAACGAAGCCTTGTAATCGATTACATCAATATTGTAATCGATTACGAAGAAATCGAGAACGTGTAATCGATTACACCAAGTCATGTAATCGATTACCATGTTCCTGAAAGCCAAGAACACGACCAAAGGGGCATGTAATCGATTACATCAATATTGTAATCGATTACGAAAAAGTCGAGAACGTGTAATCGATTACAACAAGTCATGTAATCGATTACCATGTTCCCAGAAAGCCAAGAACACAACCAAAAGGGCCATGTAATCGATTACATCAATATTGTAATCGATTACCATGAAGTCAGAGGGCGTGTAATTGATTACACAGGTCATGTAATCGATTACCACAAGCCCAGAAAGCCAAGAACACGTTGTATTTTCCATGTAATCGATTACCAAAGGCTTGTAATCGATTACCAAGGTTCTGACATGCCCAACGGCTATATTGAATGCATTTAATGCTTGGCTTTAACCACCCCTAACGGCTCTTTTAATGAATGGGCTTTAAATACAATGGCTGGGGCATCATTAAGGGTTGTTCTTAAACCTAAAAACATCATAGCAACACATCATACGAGAATCAAACTCTGAAATCTTTCTTGCTCTGTTTTTTGTCCAATCTTTGAGATATCTTTGTGAGCATTATTAGAACTTCAATTTGTATCATCTACTCTAGTGAGAGCTTCTCAAATTCAATCTAAATTGCTGTATAAGATAAAGGGTGAGGCATCCCTCAATTTGTAAAGGGTGAGGCATCCCTTTGTTTGAAGAGACTCAAGCTCAAGGGTGAGGCATCCCAAGGAGTTGAGGGCTCAAGTTTGTAAAGGTATTCAAGCACCTATTGAAGCTTGAAGATATAGTGGAAAATCTCAAGTTGTTGCTTGGGGACTGGACGTAGATCACAAGTGGATTGGTGATCAAACCAGGATAAACGATTGAGTTTGTTTTCTCTAAACCCTTCTCTTTATATTTGTGCATTGCTTGTACTCTTACTTGATTACTTCTCTCTTGGTTGGTTATTAAGCAATTTACATTGTTCTTATCAATTCATTCATTTCAATTAGTCAATAGCTTCAACGAAAATCAATAGTCAAGTGTTTTGCGAAAGAATTGCAAACTTGTTTTACAAACTCAATTCACCCCCCCTCTTGAGTATTGAAGCCACTTGGTAACAAGTGGTATCAGAGTTAGACTCTTGTATAAAGAGCTTAGCCGCTTCAAGAGTAAAGATGGCTTCAAATGGCTTTTCTAATGAAAGTTCTTCTATAAATAGGCCTCCCTTTTTCAATAGGGACGGTTATGCATATTGGAAAGAAAGAATGAAGATTTTTATTGAAGCTATTGATATTGATGTGTGGGATGCTGTTGAAAATGGTCCTTTTATCCCCACACGTCTAGTTGATGGTGTTAGAACAAATACACCAAGAAATGAATGGACCGATGATGACAAGAAAAAGGTTCAATACAACTTGAGAGCCAAGAATATCATTACTACCTCTTTAGGATATGATGAGTTCTTTAGGGTGTCAAATTGTAAGACCGCTCAAGAAATGTGGGATACATTGCAAGTAACTCATGAAGGTACAAGTGAGGTAAAAAGATCTAGGATTAACACACTCACTCACGAATATGAATTGTTTAGAATGAACCAAGGGGAAAGCATTCAAGAAATGCAAAAACATTTTACTCATATAATTAATCATCTTGCTTCATTGGGAAAAACTTTTGCCAATGAAGATCTTATTAACAAAGTTTTGAGATGTTTGAGCAGAAATTGGCAACCTAAGGTGACGGCAATATCGGAATCAAGGAATCTTGCCGCAATGACTTTGGCCACTCTCTTTGGAAAGCTTCAAGAGCATGAGTTGGAACTAAACCCATTAAGTCAAAATGAGGAGCAAGATAAGAAGAAAAAGGGAATTGCACTCAAAGCCACCTCTTTCATACTTGAAGATGATGATGAAGATGGTGAAGAGGACGCTGAAAATATTGAACTAAGTGAGGAGAATCTTAGTCTCCTTGTGAGAAAATTCGGAAGATTCCTAAAGAAAAAGGGACTTCAAAGAAGACCACCCTTTCCTCAAAAGAAAGCATATCACAAAGGAGAAGGATCCTCTACTCCTCCAAAATGCTACGAATGCGGAAAACCGGGGCATATGAAAATGGAGTGTCCTACATATCTCAAGAAGATGGAGAAGTTTGAGAAAAGACCCTCCAAGGAAAAGAAAGGAAGAAGAGCATACATAGCTTGAGAGGACAATGACTTAAGTTCTTCCGACGACTCGGAAAATAAAGAAGCCCATCTTTGCCTCATGGCTCAAGGAGAAGAAGGTGGAGAAAGCGACACCGAGGTAACCTCTTCTAACCTAGAACCTCCACCTACTTATGATGAATTGCAAGATGCCTTTCAAGAATTGCATGATGAATCCTTGAGACTCACTAAAATGATTTTATCTTCAAATAAAACAATCTCCCTATTGACAAACAAAGTTTCTACTTTAACTAAGGAGATAAATGAACTTAAAATTGAAAATGAGACCTTAGGACTCATAGATGCTAATTCATCATGCATGATTTGTTCCTCACATGATAATGCATCCATATCATTACCTTGTTTATCATGTAAAGCTTTTGAAAAAGAAATTGAGGACTTGAAAAACACTCTTGCAAAATTTACTATGGGAAGAGATAATTTGAACATGCTACTAAGCAAACAAAGGTGTGTTTTTCAAAAAGCCGGATTAGGATACAATTTAAATAATCATCAAAAATCCTACAATAATTTCTTTGTTCCATCTAAAACTTCAAGTACCCCCTTTATCAAATGTTTTCATTGTGGTAGGAAAGGGCATAGTGCATCCACTTGCAATGTTAGAAAGAATATAAATACTAAAGTTGGAATAAAAAGGGTTTGGGTTCCTAAAGGAACCATGCCTAACTCTAACACACAAGGACCCAAGACAATTTAGGTACCAAAAGTTAAAACTTGAATGTGTGTTGTAGGTGTGCTTGAAGACCAAGAGCTCAAATTGGTATCTTGATAGTGGTTGCTCCAAGCACATGACTGGTGATGGGTCCAAGTTCTCCTCCCTTACTCTCAAGAAACATGGTCATGTCACATATGGTGACAACAACAAAGGGAAGATTCTTGGAATTGGCAAAGTTGGTAAGACTCCTTCATCATCTATTGATAATGTTTTACTTGTTGAAGGACTTAAACATAATTTGCTTAGTATTAGTCAATTATGTGATAAAGGCAATAGAGTTATATTTGATTCAAATTGTTGCATAATTGAGAGTAAGGATGATAAACATGTTAGGTTTGTTGGTCATAGGGTCAATAACATATATATGATTAGCCTTGATGACATTTCCTCAAATGATGCTAATTGCTTTATGACTAGAGAAAATGATTCATGGTTATGGCATAGAAGAATTGCTCACATTCACATGGATCACTTAAACAAATTAGTTTCTAAAGAACTAGTAATTGGTCTTCCAAAGCTCAAATTTGAAAAAGATAAACTTTGTGATGCATGTCAAAAGGGAAAACAAGTAAAAGTCTCTTTTAAAGCTAAAAATGTGGTTTCAACTTCAAGACCTCTACAACTTTTGCACATGGATCTTTTTGGTCCCTCTAGAACTATGAGCTTTGGTGGGAATTACTATGCCTTAGTGATTGTGGATGATTTTTCTAAGTTTACATAGACATTGTTTTTATCTCACAAAAATGATGCTTTTCAATCATTCAAAAAACTTGCTAAAGTTATCCAAAACGAAAAAGGTTTTTGTATTGCATCCATAAGAAGTGATCATGGTGGTGAATTTGAAAACCATGAATTTGAAACGTTTTGTGATGAACATGGCATTGAGCATAATTTTTCAGCCTTTAGAACACCACAACAAAATGGTGTTGTAGAAAGAAAAAATCGATCTTTAGAAGAAATGGCAAGAACTATGCTCAATGAGGCCAACCTTCCTAAGTATTTTTGGGCGGATGCGGTTAACACCGCTTGTTATGTTATGAATAGGGCTCTAATAAGGCCAATTTTAAAGAAAACCCCCTATGAACTATACAAAGGAAGGAAACCAAATGTCTCACATCTTCATGTCTTTGGATGTAAATGTTTTGTTCTAAATAATAGAAAGGATAACTTGGGGAAGTTTGATGCAAAATCTGATGAGGGAATCTTTCTTGGTTATTCTATACATAGTAAGGCCTTTAGGGTTTATAACAAACGAACAATGACCATAGAAGAGTCCATACATGTTGCATTTGATGAGACTAACTCAAACGAGCCAAGAAAGGAGCTTGTTGATGATGTTGCAGAAATCCTTGCAAGAACTCACCTTGGAAATCAAGAAGAATAAGTCAAGAAGTAAGAAGAAAGCCCATATGATTCCCCAAGACAAGAGGACTCTCAAATCATGGATCTTCCCAAGGAATGGAAAACATCAAGATATCATCCTCTTGACAAAGTGATAGGTGATGTATCAAAAGGGGTAATCACTCGTAACTCTCTTAGAGATGCATGTAATCATATGGCTTTTGTTTCTCAAGTTGAACCTAAAATCATAAATGAGGCCATTAATGATGAACATTGGATCTTGGCCATGCAAGATGAATTAAATCAATTTGAAAGGAATCAAGTTTGGGAATTAGTCCCAAGGCCCAATGATCATCCAATAATTGGCACCAAATGGGTTTTTAGGAACAAACTTGATGAAACGGGCTTAATAATAAGAAACAAGGCTAGGCTTGTAGCTAAGGGTTATAATCAAGAAGAAGGTATAGATTATGAAGAAACGTATGCTCCCGTAGCTAGACTAGAAGCCATTAGAATGTTACTTGCATATGCTTGCATCATGGATTTCAAACTTTTTCAAATGGATGTCAAAAGTGCCTTTTTAAATGGTTTCATACAAGAAGAAGTATATGTTGATCAACCTCCCGGTTTTGAAAACTTTGAGTTGCCCAACCATGTTTTTAAACTTAAAAAGGCCTTGTATGGCTTAAAACAAGCTCCTAGAGCTTGGTATGAAAGGTTGAGCAAGTTTCTTTTGGAAAATGGTTTCTCTAGGGGAAAGGTTGACACAACTCTTTTCATCAAACATAAAAAGCATGACATTTTACTTGTTCAAATATATGTTGATGATATTATATTTGGTGCTACTAATGAATCTCTTTGTAAAGAATTTGCCAATATCATGCAAAGTGAGTTTGAGATGTCCATGATGGGTGAGCTCAACTTCTTCCTTGGACTTCAAATCAAGCAAACAAGAAATGGGACTTTCATAAGTCAATCAAAATATTGCAAGGAGTTGCTCAAGAAGTTTGGAATGGAAGGAGCAAAGCAAATGGCTACACCAATGGGAACTTCTGTTACTTGGACAAGGATGAAGGAGGTAAATCGGTAGAAATCACTAAGTATAGAGGTATAATTGGCTCACTCCTTTATCTTACCGCGAGTAGACCGGATATCATGTTTAGTGTATGCATGTGTGCTAGATTTCAAGCAAATCCTAAAGAATCACACCTAAGTCTTTGTAAAACGTATTATGAAATATCTAATAGGCACTTCACAAATGGGATTATGGTACCCTAAGGGTGCTTCATGTTGTTTGGTTGGTTATTCGATTCTGATTTTGCTTTGGGTGCAAAATGGATAGGAAGAGTACTAGTGGGACATGCCACTTGCTTGGAAGCTCACTAGTTTCTTGGCATAGCAAGAAGCAAAATAGTGTGGCATTGTCAGCAACAAAGTGGATATGTTGTATTTGGGAGTTGTTGTGCTCAAATCCTTTGGATGAAGCAACAACTTCTAGACTATGGTCTTGAGTGGATCACATCCCCATAAGATGTGATAACACTAGTGCAATCAATCTATCTAAGAATCCCATTTTACACTCAAGAACAAAGCACATTGAAATAAGGCATCATTTCATAAGAGATCATGTTCAAAAGGGTGATTGCATGCTTGAATTTGTGGAAACCACTAAACAACTAGCAGACATTTTCACTAAACCTTTAGCAAAAGAAGCCTTCTATTATATAAGAAATGAACTTGGCATATTAGATCAATCATGTATAAGCTAAATTGCTGCATAATCCATCATTTTGCTGCATAAAGAAACTTTTTCTGCATAATCAAGCCCTTTTCTGCATAATCATGGTTATTTGCTGCATAATTTTTTATTTTTATTCCTATACTGACTTGAGCGTCGGAGATTCCCCCTAAGTTGTTTTGAAGGTGCTTCCTCATGTCAAAGATCTCCAAGAAATGCAAAAACTGACCAATTCATCCAAAATGGGGTAATTCTTGGTAAAGTAACAATCTTGTATGATTAAGTGTTTAAATCAAAATCTATGTGAATTGCATGCCTAAATGATGTTTGAAATTGATTTAGCATGCTTATGAATCAACTTGATTGTCTTAAAATTGATCCTCAGCTGATTGAAACGCAAAAACTGAGTTTTGGTAGTTTGGTAATCGATTACAAGACCCTTGTAATCGTTTACAAAGGTTCTGTCGAGACCGAATGTCGATTACACACAACGGTAATCGATTACATCATTTCCAGAACTCGGTAATCGATTACACATATACTGTAATCGATTACAAGGTTCCCAGAAGACTGGTAATCGATTACACTGAAATTGTAATCGATTACAGGGGCAAACAGAAAGCATGTAATCGATTACACAACCCATGTAATCAATTACAGAGGGGTTTAAAAGGCTTCAGACGCGCGAAAGGTCACTTATTCTAAACATTTCACCTTTCCTCTCCTCTGCTCTCACGAAGCTCTCCACTCTCAAATCTCTCATTCTCATTCATTTCTCCACCAAATCTCCCAAAATCTCCTCCCTCTCACTCGAAATCACTTCCCCACCATAACCCAACCATCAAATCACCTCCAAATCAACCAAATTTCCACCCACACCTTCACCCACACTCTCTCGTTCTTCTCCCCTTCGTCCCCCACGAGCCACAACCCTCCAAACACCACTCACACCCTTCCATTCATCCATGGCTGAACCAAGCCAACGCACTAAACGTGCAAGGACAGGGACCACTGTTGGTGAGTCCTCCAGTGCTCCCCCACGCAACATTTCGGGGTTGGATCTCACCAGATATTTCTCCACCACCAAGAAGGCGGAGCTCTTCAGGAAGAACTTCCAGCTAAGGAAGCTCATCTCTCCGCGCTATCTTCTTCACTCCTTCTGCACGAGTGAGCCTCTACAGTGCTTCTAGCTGCTTGAGAGGCTAGGATTGCTTGGATTTTTAAGCATTCAGAAAGCCATCTATCCCAACCTGGTACGTGTGTTCTATGCCAACCTGAGGTATGAAGACCATTGCTTGATCTCTGAAGTGAAGAAAACTCAGATTAAGATCACTCGGGAAGAATGGTGTAGGTTGACCAAGCTCACCTATGCTGGGACCAGCTTCTATGGTAACGAAAATGCCTGGGGTGACGAGTTTGAGTACAAGAGCGCCTTGACATCCTTGCTTCGCTCAAGCTACGTGCTTCCCAAGAACAACAAGAGGGTGATGGCAACTGGTCTGACCATGGAGAACAGGGTACTCCATTACTTGGTTGTTCGAGGTCTGATTCCCAGAGGAGGGAATTATTCCCAGATACTACGTGATGACGTGGTGGTCTTGTGGGCCATGACCACTGATAGGCCAATCAACTGGGTCAATTACATCATTCAGCACATGCTGGATGTAAAGAAAAAGAAAAACTCTGCCCTCCCCTACGCAATGTTGGTCACTGCCATCCTGGAGCACTGTCGCATCTCCCTGGCTGAGGAGTCCAAGGATACCAACTCCAAGGGACCTCAATCTATTGGATTGCACACTCTGAAAAAGCTTCAGCTGTACAAGGTCGATGGGAGATGGCATTATCTAGCTCATGGGAGCTACGGGCACATCCCTCATGGTCCGGATGATGATGATGATGATGAGGACCAGCAGCCTGCACCAGCTCCACCTGCTCCAATCACATTGGAGCTTCTACTGCAAGAGATGCGAAGTTTGGCCACCACAGTGGATACCAGGCTGGACCGCATTGAGCAGAAGGTGGACCACCTCGAGCTTAGGATGGATTACTCCGATCAGGAGCTTGCTGCCATTCAGTCGCATTTGGAGGGCACCAGACATACTGCACCATCCACCTCCTCTGCTCCTCCTGCTGCTCCACTATCCTTTGCTCATCCCTCTGCCACTCCAGCTGCTGTTCCTGCTGAAAATGAGGAACTCCTTGGCTCCGAGGACGACCTTGACACCGGTGACGATGATGTTGACCTTGGAGATGTTGCTGCCGATGTAGAGAGCGATAGCGAGGCCACTGATAGTGATCATGGACCTCTGCCATGATAGTGTTTTTATTTGTTCTGTTATTCTGATGTACATGTTTGAAACATTGTTTATAAAATCAGTTGGTTTATTGCTCATATAATTAATATGCATTTGGATATTGATTTACTTGGTTCCATTTGGATATGCTTGATTGATCTGTTGGTTTGATTGTCTGGACTGATTTGGACTGATTGCATTTCTACTATCTAAATTTTTTTTGGGAAATCATGACAAACAGAGGAAATGCTGTCCAAATTTTCGCTTAAAAGTGTTTTTGATAATGCCAACAGGGGAGAGATTAGTGAATTGCATAAGTACGGGGGAGTTTAATTTAAAGCTTTCACATGATTACATCACTAACCCTATATTATGCATGCATTACGGGGGAGGATTGCGCTTAAATCTCTGATATACATATATATATGCAATTGTTTCTCTTTATTCCATTGATTCAGATTGTCATCATCAAAAAGGGGGAGAATGTGAATGCATGTGTCTCGAAGCATGTCAAATGGTTTTTGATGATAACAAAGTCAAAGATGAAGACCAAAGAGCAAATGAGAAAGCCAAGTATCAAAGGAAGAAATCAAGAGGCTTAGATATAGGCATAGGTACATCAATGTTAAATGTTCCAAAGATATCTCAAATGGTTTTTCAAAAATAATTTTAATCAATATGGGTTTCAAAGATAAATTCCTAAAAAGAGAACTTCTTTTATCCTGGATCATGCCAAACAATGCTACATTTTGTTTAATCCATGTTTTCTAAAGCTTAGGAATGATATAAAACAGTTTTAAGGCTTGAAAAATGAGTTTAAGGTATAGTGTAATCGATTACCAGAGTTTAGTAATCGATTACAAGCTAAACAGAAGCCTTGTAATCGATTACATCAATATTGTAATCGATTACTAGAAAGTCAGAGAACGTGTAATCGATTACACCAAGTTATGTAATCGATTACCATGTTCCCAGAAAGCCAAGAACACGACCAAAAGGGGCATGTAATCGATTACATCAATATTGTAATCGATTACCAGAAAGTCAGAGAACATGTAATCGATTACCACAAGCCCAGAAAGCCAAGAACACGTAAATTTTTCATGTAAGAACAAATGTAATCGAGGTTTACATGCCCAAGTCATTGAATGTAATCGATTACCATGTTGAATGGGCTTTAAATACAAAGCATCAAGAACACGAACCAAAGGGCTTATGTAATCGATTACATCAATATTGTAATCGATTACCATGAAGTCGAGAGGCGTGTAATCGATCACACAGGTCATGTCGATTACCACAAGCCAAGTTTGTAAAGGTATTCAAGCACCTATTGAAAGCCAAGAACACGTTGTATTTTCCATGTAATCAATTACCAAAGGCTTGTATTGCTTGTACTCTTCGATTACCAAGGTTCGACATACAATTCCAATTAGGCTATATTGAATGCATTTAATGCTTGGATTTAACCAACATTATTCCCCAATGGCTCTTTTAATGAATGGGCTTTAAATACAATGGTGGGGCATCATTAAGGGTTGTTCTTAAACCTAAAAACATCATAGCAACACATCATACGTTGAGAATCAAACTGATGATGAAATCTTTCTTGCTCTGTGATTTTTGTCCAATCTTTGAGATATCTTTGTGAGCATTATTAGAACTTCAATTTGTATCATCTACTCTAGTGAGAGCTTCTCAAATTCAATCTAAATTGCTGTATAAGATAGAGGGTGAGGCATCCCTCAATTTGTAAAGGTGAGGCATCCCTTTGTTTGAAGAGACTCAAGCTCAAGGGTGAGGCATCCCAAGGAGTTGAGGGCTCAAGTTTGTAAAGGTATTCAAGCACCTATTGAAGCTTGAAGATATAGTGGAAAATCTCAAGTTGTTGCTTGGGACTTGGACGTAGATCACAAGTGGATTGGTGATTGAACCGAGTTTCCAGGAAAATCTTATTTGGGATAAACGATTGAGTTTGTTTTCTCTAAACCCTTCTCTTTATATTTGTGCATTGCTTGTACTCTTACTTGATTACTTCTCTCTTGGTTGGTTATTAAGCAATTTACATTGTTCTTATCAATTCATTCATTTCAATTAGTCAATAGCTTCAACGAAAATCAATAGTCAAGTGTTTTGCGAAAGAATTGCGAACTTGTTTTACAAACTCAATTCAACCCCCCTCTTGAGTATTGAAGCCACTTGGTAACAACATTATTCTTAATCAAGATCTAGTAAAGACTGTCGTATATATGCTAGATGAGCAAGCACATATGAGAAATATGGCACGTGGTCTGAGGCATGTTGGTATGTTGTAGAATCCAGGATCTTTCATGTGTTATTTATGTGTGATCAATTTCTCCGTAACCGTAAGTGTTAGCTCCATGGAGTAGGAAATTGCAGTCTATGTGCACATGCATAAATTTGAGTATTTATATTTCATGTATGAAATAATAATTAGGGAATATTGGCTATGATAATTGAATGTTGAGGAATAATGGATGATGATGATGATAATCATGTGATGACATTATTGTAATTATTATGTGATTTGAATAATGTTAATGGCATGATGGTAATTATTATTTATTGTAACTATTTTTATGATAAATAATGTTGATGGTATGATTGTGATTATGGTATGATGTATAGGCCAACATGTATGATATATTGTATGTGTTATCTCTCGTGCTACCATGTTGGTATTGGCGTAGGTGATCTCACCTCTTTGTATATTATTTTGTACCGTATTTATATTTGGTAAAGATGGTTGAGCAAGGTATAGAATAAGAGGGTGAAGAAGAATAAGTTTTTCAATTTGTGGAGGAAGCTATAAGATAGCAAAATTTGATAAGATGACATCAAGACCTAGTTTCTTTGGTTACGTGAGATTGCAGTTCCACGGTGGAGCTGGAGCGTGGAGGACTAGTCCTAATGAGAGAGGACTTATATATCAAGGAAATTTGATGGTCAACATGAGTAGGGAATTCCATGGAGATCCATTTCTTTTCGTAACTATATATGTACATGTCGAATTTCCGCTGTCAATTAGGCAGCATTGGGATACTAGGCATTATGTCCCAACGAAAATTTGTATTATGTCATCTGCTTAGACACCTGTCCATAGGACCTCACGTCGAGCTGGATTCCTACCTGCTGAGGAGTCTGAGGAGGACCCGACTGAGGGTTCTGCTGTTGAGTTAGACTTGGGCGAGTCGTTTAAGATACGAATCACTTCGTGTTATATCGATATATTTAAGTATGTCAACTACTTTTGAGACTTGGTCTGTATATAAAAAATGTCGACAGTACTTCTGTAATGTACATGATGTAAATTATGTGTGATGATGTATAATATTTCTATTTTTCGCTAAGTTTATTTATCGATCTCAAAGAGCAAAAAATTTTACAACTCATATTTTTATCACAACATCATATTTTATGAATTTGGGGGTAATTTGATAATTAAATAACATAAATGTGGCACCCTACGGTGGGTGTTAAATTAGTTGGTATCAAAGCCCAAGTTAGAGTCTTTTGGGTTTGTGGTTAGGTCTGTCTTGTTTATGTTGTGTGATTCTCTGTGATTGTTTTCTGAAAAGAAACAATATTGTTTAAAGATTGACATTACTTTCTTGTGGTGTCCAGTTTGAGTAGAGAAAAGTAATGGCTGGACGAGGACGAGGACGTGTCAATACTAGAGCAGGAATGGAAAATGTTGGTAATGATATGTCCCAACGAACATAGCTATTATGTCTATATAGCAAAGAATGCAACGGATGTCTGATGTTGTGGTACAACAAAACCAAAGGGCAACTGAGGATGCTCATTTAAGTTTGTCTACTTTTGAGTTGTCTACGTAAGAACAATCCGCCCAAGTTTCGTGGAGAATTTAACCTAAGTTTATTTATCGACAAAAGTTGATCTGTGGATCAAGGAATTAGAGAAAATATTTGAAGGTATAGGTTGTTAAACCGATGAGCCAAGCCGACTTTTGCAACATTTATGCTGTGGGAGATGGAAAAGAAACAAATTGTTTAAAGATTGACATTACTTTCTTGTGGTGTCCGAAGATTGAGTAGAGAAAAGTAATGGTGGACGAGGACGAAAATTTGTAGCAAAGAATGCAACGGATGGCGATGTTGTGGTACAACAAAACCAAAGGGCAAGCGAGGATGCTCACGGTTTGTCGAGTTCGTAAGAACAATGATTGTCAATGCAATGGGAAGAACAAAAGTCGTGTAGATCAAGGAATTAGAGAAAATATTTGAAGGTATAGGTTGTACTGATGAGCGGAAGCTGACTTTTGCAACATTTATGCTAGTGGGAGATGGAGAAAACTGGTGGGCAGGAGCCTGAAGATTGTTATAAGCTGAAGGAAGAGTTGTGACATGGCAGCTCTTTAGGCAAAAGTTTCTGGCAAAGTATTTTCTAGCAAGTGTTCGTCATGCTAAGGAGATGGAATTCCTTAGTTTAAGGCAAGGGGTGATGTCTATAAGCGAGTATGCTGCAAAATTCGAAAGCTTGTCTAAGTTTTTGAGGTATTTTCAAATGCATCTGAATGAGGATTAGAAGTGTAGAAAATTTGAGGAAAGATTGAAGCTTGACATTGAGCGAGCTGTAGCAACACTGGGAATTGAACAGTTTCCAGAATTATTGGATAAGTGTCGTAAGGTTGAGGAGATTGATCAGCAGCATGCAGCAAGAAATAAGAACTTTGGACCTATAAGATTCCAAAGAGAAAAGAGTAGCGGAGGAAACCATTTTTAGCAAAAATCATACACCAAACTGGTAGGAAGTCAGAACCGGCAGCAATTTGTTGGAGGAAGTTCTGGTGGCAGTAAGGCAAGTCAAGCTGGAACTTCTACGATTAAATGTTTTAAGTGTGGGAAGGACCATCTAACCAAGGATTGTCAGCATAAAGGAATTGTTTGTTATAGATGTGGGAAACTTGGACATTTATCGAGGGATTGTGATCAGATAAAGAGGGACCCTTCTATGGGGAATGTTCATACTGCAAGGCCACAGGCAAGTGGTCGAGTGTATACTATGAGCGGGGAAGAAGCTGTGAAATCTGAGGACTTAATCATGGAGGAGTGTGCTATTAAAGGTAATCCTTTAACCGTACTCTATGATTCAGGAGCAACACATTCTTTTATTGTATGTGATTGTGTGGAGCGTTTGGGATTGACTGTGACTACATTGCCTTATGATTTGAGTGTTGCTACTTCTACTGATAAGCCTGTGATAACTACAAAAGTATGTTTGAATTGTCCTATATGTGTTAGGGATAGAATCTTTCATGTGGACTTGATTTGTTTGCCTCTTTCCAAGATTAATGTAATCTTAGGAATGGATTGGTTATCTTCTAACCATATCCTAATTGATTGTTCGAATAAGACATTAGTATTTCTTGAGGCTAAGGATCCTAGATTCCTAACGGCTACTCAAGTAGAAGCTTGTTTGAAGGAAGGAGATCATGGGTATCTATTGTTGTCTTCTTTGGAGGTTCAATATGAAGATGTCTTGAAAGATATTTTTGTTGTTAATGAATTTCCTGAGGTATTTCCTGAAGATATACCTGGACTACCACCAGAAAGAGAAATTGAGTTTGCTATTGATTTAGTACCTGGAGCTAGACCTATATCTATTGCGCTCTATCGGATGTCGCCAGTAGAGTTGGTAGAACTTAAGAAACAGTTGGAGGATTTATTGGAGAAATAATTTGTAAGACCAAGTGTGTCACCATGGGGAGCTCCAGTATTGTTGGTAAAGAAGAATGATGGAACTTCACGTCTATGTGTAGACTATCGGCAGTTAAACAAGATTATGATTAAGAATAAATATCCACTACCAAGAATTGATGATCTGATGGATCAATTGCAAGGAGCCGCAATATTTTCCAAGATTGATTTACGATCTGGGTATCACCAGATTAGTGTGAAGGCAGAGGATATTCCTAAAACTGCATTTCGGACTCGTTATGGGCATTATGAGTATCATGTGATGCCGTTTGGTGTGACGAATGCACCTGCCATATTCATGGACTTTATGAACAAAATTTTCCATTCATACTTGGATAAGTTTGTTGTTGTCTTTATAAGTGACATTTTGATTTATTCTCAAAGTCAGGAGGAACATGCTGAACATCTCAGAGTGGTTCTCCAGATTTTGAAGGAGAATAAGTTGTATGCCAAGTTGTCCAAATGTGAATTTTGGCTAAGTGAAGTTCAATTTTTAGGACACGTGATATCAAAGGAAGGAAATGAAGTTGATGCTTCAAAGGTGGAGACGGTTTTGGAATGGGAAAGACCGAAACCTCTTACCCAACTTACACGGAAGAATCAACCATTCGTGTGGACTGATGCATGCGAAGAAAGTTTTCAAGAGTTGAAAAGACAATTGACTACTTCACCAGTTTTGATTCTACCTGATCCAAACGAACCTTTCGAAGTATATTGCGATGCTTCATATCAAGGATTGGGTTGTGTACTTATGCAGAACCGTAAAATGGTGGCTTATGCTTCAAGGCAGTTGAAAGTGCATGAGAGGAATTATCCAACTCACGACTTGGAATTGGTAGCTATGGTGTTTGTGTTGAAAGTGTGGAGATATTTTCTCTATGGAGCAACGTTCACTGTTTTAAGTGATCATAAAAGTCTGAAGTATCTATTTGACCAAAAAGAGTTGCACATGAGACAAAGGCGTTGGTTAGAGTTTCTGAAGGACTATGACTTTCAGTTACAATATCATCTCGGAAAAGCGAATGTCGTAGCGGATACTTTAAGTAGAAAAATGCTTAGTGCTTCTGTTATGATGATTAAGAAGAAAGAATTAATAGAGGAATTTTGGGATATGCATTTGTCTGTGAAATTGACGCCAGGGAAGATGTGTTTAAGCATGATCACCATTTCAAATGATTTGATGGATAAAATATGAGAAGGACAAAACAGTGACCAGTATTTGCAAGAAGCAAAAGAAGCAAGGAGCCAAGGAGCGGTGTTGGAATTTAGCGAAGGAGCTAATGGAATTCAGAAGTTTAAAGGAAAGATTTGTGTGCCAAACGATCCAGAACTTAGGAAATTGATTTTGGATGAAGCTCACAGGAGTAAATTGAGTATGCATCTAGGAGCCACAAAGATGTATCAAGATTTGAAGCAATTATATTGGTGGCAAGGAATGAAGAAGGATGTGGCTGAATATGTATCATCCTGTTTAGTTTGTCAGAAGGCTAAGGTGGAACATCAAAGACCTTCGGTAATGTTGCAACCTTTGCCTATTCCTGAATGGAAATGGGATGACATAGCAATGGATTTTGTGACAGGACTGCCAAAGACTCGGAAATGTCACGATTCTATTTGGGTAATTGTTGATCAGCTTACTAAGTCGGTGCACTTTTTGCCGATTAATATTAAGTACTCAATGGAAAAGTTAGCCCAAGTGTACATCAATGAAATTGTTAGACTTCATGGTGTACCATCCAGTATTATTTCGGATCGAGATCTAAGATTTACATCAAGATTTTAGAATAGTTTGCAAGAAGCGATGGGAACAAAGCTACGTCTGAGTTCTGCTTATCATCCACAAACTGATGGTCAGTCAGAAAGGACGATTCAGTCATTAGAGGACCTGTTGAGAGCTTGTGTTCTAGAAGAAACTGGTTGTTGGGATGAATTTTTGCCATAGATAGAGTTCACATATAACAACAGTTTTCATTCGAGCATAGGGATTGCACCCTATGAGGCATTGTATGGGAGACGATGTAGAACACTGTTGTGTTGGTATCACGATGGTGAAAGTGCTATGGTAGGACCAGAATTTGTACAAAAGACAACTGAGAAAGTGAAAATGATTCAAGACAAAATGAGGATGACTCAAACTCGGCAAAAGAGCTATACTGATAAAAGGAGAAAATCGCTTGAGTTTGAAGAAGGTGACCATGTATTTCTGTGAGTGGCACCTATAACTGGAGTTGGACGAGTGCTTAAGTCTAAGAAGCTCACTCCAAAGTTTATTGGGTTGTATCAAATTTTACGTCAGATAGGTCCGGTAGCTTATCAGATTGCATTACCACCTTTTCTGTTGAATTTTCATAATGTATTTCACGTATCACAACTACGGAAGTATATTCCTTATCCTACCCATGTTATCGAGCCAGACACAGTACAACTAAAGGAAAACTTAACCTATGAAACGTTTCCAGTCAAGATTAAGGATCGAAGAACGAAGCAACTTCGAGGTAAGGAAATTTCATTGGTTAAAATAGTTTGGAATGATGTAAACAGTGAAGCTACATGGGAACTAGAAGAAAAGATAAAAGAACAATATCCGTATTTATTCTGAGGGTGTGAAATCAAGTTTATCAAGTTTCGAGGACGAAACTTCTTGTTAGAGGGGGAGTATTGTAACACCCCAAACTTCCTAACTAGTTGACAATAATTTTGACAGTTAACAAAATTCTACTGTTTAGTGATTTCTGTGTACTGTAAAATTATTTTGAATATTCTGTCAGTACATTTGATCATTTTGTGTGATTTACTCAGTGTTAGGAAAATAATAATTTTCGGGCCGAGAAAAATTTTACGTAAATTAATTTTTACTGTTAAGTCTTAATTATTTTATGTAATCTGATTTGATTTTTGTAAGTTTTCTATTTTTTGTGATTTTGTGGATGATCATGAAATTTTTATATTTCTCTGATTATTTTAGTGTTATCTGTGGGTCGTCTGTGGGCCCAAGAGGCTGTATGTAGGCCCAGGTGGGTCCCGAAAAGCGAAACTTTTTCTACAACTCAAAAATTTTGTACTGTTGAGACCGAGCCGGGGGATCTTACTAAACCTGTATCCAAAAATAGTTTTTAAAATTTTATTTTACTATGTTTTGTACTGTATTTAATTTTTAGGTGATAAAAATACAGTAAAAATATTATTCGTAGGGTTATAGCAGATAAATATCCACCATTGATTTAATCAACGGTAGAGATTTAGTCTTACAAAGTGGCTAGGACCATTTATGACCCTTGGATGTAAAGTTTGAAGGAGTAATCTTGACCCTTCATTTTGGAGATACATCTAATGGCTAGGATTTCAAGGAGGAAAGATCCAATGGCCTAGATTAAGTCTTCTATCTAAGGCTAAACCTAGAAGCTACATTAATCCTAACCATTGATCTAATCAATGGTTAAGATTGCCTAAAATGGTGGCTAGTGAGATTGGTCACATTTTGATGAAGCATGGAGGGGGGGACAATTTTTGTGATGGGTTTAGAAGCTAAAGCAAAGTTTGAAGACATTATTGATCACCTTGGTCATTATTGATCATTTTTCAAAAAGCTAAGTTCACAAAATTTTCTCTCCTTTCTCTCCAACCAAAGCTCATGGCCATAGCACCAAGAACCATCTTCTATCACTCAACAATTTTAAACAATCACCCATCTTGAATCCGTACTTCAATTCAAGAACCTTTGTAGTTTAGACCAACCTTTAAATCTTCCATTTTCAAGGATTTTTTCCAAGAGCAAGTTCTAGGGTTTTTGAGGTGAAGTGTAAGGAAAACTTCATTTCTTATCTCTTTTTCATGTTCTAAGCCATGTTTGATCCATGGTTCTTCTTGTTCAAGCTTGATCTACTAATAAACTTGTGTTTTGTTTTGTATTTGAAAAGCTTTTGGTGGTGAAGGACTTGGAAAAAGAAGCAAAACAAGGAGTCTTTGAGGTTTTTCAAGAGGTAAGAGGGAGATCCATCTCACCAACCAAGTATGGTGGTGAGAGATGGTTTGTGTATTTGATGGCTAGTGAATCCATGTGAGGATTCATATCCATGGTCATGTAATTATTTGTGGGTGTTTATGTGTTTTTGATTATTTTCTTATGCTTGATGTGCTTTTCATCATTTATTTGTGTTTGTATGCTTAGTATGATTTTTATTTGCTCTTATGGTATGCTTGAAATATAATATGTTGATTATGTGTGATGTATGCCATAAAAATTGTTGGAAAGGAAAACAATTTTTGGTTCCAATGACCATGAGGATTTCGGCCTCTACACCTCAAAATAGGTGTTCACAACTTAATATTTTCATGAATGGTAAAACTAGATGTTTAGAAAAGCAAGGAAAATAAACAAAAGGTTTGTTTTCAAGGAATAAGTGTTCATGATTTTGGTGAGAAATTTTAATGGTTTTGCTTATATAAAACCATGAATGGAAATTAGATGATTTAGAAGGAAAAATATTTTAATGGTTTCAATGGCCATGTCCACGGTTTTGAAGGCTTATAAATGCCTTGATTTTATGAAACAAAGTGATTTTCAAAGTGAAAATATAATTTGATTTAGTACTAGGATTTTGGAAAGGGAATCAGAGTGTTTTATCACTTGAGAAACAGAAAATTCGGTTATAAAAGGAAAATAGAGGTTGTAAGGGTTTGAACCTCAAATTATTTTAGAAAATGATTGAATTTGAGAATTTATTTTGAATTATAAAGGAAATGTTGATGATTTAAAATTTACTAACGTAAAACTCATCCTTTGGGTTTTGGAGAGCGTTAGAGAATTTTAAGTGAGAAACATTGATTTAATTCAATGAAATGGTGAATTTATGAAATAAATTGCGAAAAGAATTTTGTTGAGTAAGAAAATGTGGAAAATAATGTGAGAAGTCATATTATTTTGAGAAAAGTTAAATTGGAAATTTTGGAATATTTTACATGGTTGTAAAATGGTGAAAAATAATTTACGTAACTTAAAAACGTGATTTTTAAGCTATGCAATGTGAAAAATGTTAAAATATTTTTACGCGATTTGGAAAGCATTTAAATATTTTTACGCGATTGAAATATTGTTGAAAAATCACTACGTGATTGAAAAATGATGAAATATTTTTACGTGATTGAGAAAACGATAGAAAATCACTACACGATTTGAAAACATAACAAAAATGTTGCGCGATTGTGAAAACACGACAAAAGTGTTACGCGACTATGAAAATGCGATAATATGATTTTCGCAATTGAATAAATAGTAGGATTACTGTTAGACTACTGTTTGTACACTATATGAGAAAATGATAAATTTTGCCTGTGATTGGCATTGGTGCATTTTATATGCATAAACTAGTGTATGGACAATGTATGAGAAAATGATGAATTTTGCCTATGATTGGCATTGGTGCATTGAACATGCATTGAAAAGGTCCGATGGACTGGATAAGGCTATTTGCCTAGGAGAGACGTACACCTCTTGAGTGGGTGCGATATGCGTAGTGTAAGTCACTTGTTGACTTTGGGGGCATCGGGGTGCGGGTTGCTTGCAGTGGGCAGTTGGTTGCTCTTCTATACCGTGGGTTAGATCGACGCAACACACCGATGATCCTAACCGAGACACTATTCTTAATCAAGATCTAGTAAAGATTGTCGTGTATATGCTAGATGTGCAAGCACATATGAGAAATGTGGCACGTGGTCTGAGGCATGTTGGTATAGACAGACCTTTCGGATCAATTTCTCCGAACTAAGTGTTAGCTCCATGGAGTAGGAAATTGAGTCTATATGCACATGCATAAATTTGAGTATTTATATCTGTATGAAATAATAATTGGGGAATATTGGCTATGACAATTGAACTGTTGAAGAATAATGGATGATGATGATGATGATCATGTGATGACATTATTGTAATTATTGTGTGATTTGAATAATGTTAATGACATCATGGTAATTATTATTTATTGTATCTGTTATGATAAATAATGTTGATGGCATGATTGTGATTATGGTATGATGTATCTGTATGATATATTGTATGTGTTATCTCTGTGCTATCATGTTGGTATTGGCGTAGGTGATCTCACCTCTTTGTATATTATTTTGTACTGTATTTATATTTGGTAAAGATGCTGAGCAAGGTATAGAACAAGAGGGGAAGAAGAGCAGGTTCCTGTGGAGGAAGCGCTGTTTTGATAAGATGACATCAAGACCTAGTTTCTTTGATTACGTGAGATTGTAGTTCCACGGTGGAGCTGAAGCATAAAGGACTAGTCCCAATGAGAGGGGACTTATATATCAAGGAAATCTAATGGTCAACATGAGTAGGGAATTCCATGGAGATTCATTTCTTTCCGTAACTATATATGTACATGTCGAATTTCTACTGTCAATTAGGTAGCATTAGGATACTAGGTATTATGTCCCAACGAAAATTAGTATTGTGTCGTCTGCTCAGACACCTGTCTGTAGGATCTCGCATCGAGCTGGATTTCTACCTGCTGAGGAGTCTGAGGATGACCTGACTGAGGGTTCTGCTGTTGAGTTAGACTTGGGCGAGTCGTTTAAATATTTAAGTATGTCAACTACTTTTGAGACTTGGTCTGTATATAAAAAATGTCGATAGTACTTCTGTAATGTACATGATGTAAATTATGTGTGATGATGTATAATATTTCTATTTTTCGCTAAGTTTATTTATCGATATCAAAGAGGAAAAAATTTACAACTCGTATTTTTATCACAACATCACATTTTATGAACTTGGGAGTAATTTAGTAATTAAGTAACATAAATGTGGTACCCTACGGTGGGTGTTACATCGCGCCCAAGCGTGACTGAACCACGCTTAGGCATGGGTGAGATAGAGAGTGTAACACCCTAACACAATTTTTCATAAAAATTGTAGAAAATTTCATGATAAATTGTATTAAACGTGTCACTTCTAAGAATGCAAGTAATTAAAAATCTATAATAACTTTTATAGTTAATATAGAAAGCCTCGAATGATAAAAATATCACATAAAAGAAGTTAAGGAAGAAAGTTAAACTGTGGATAGCTTAGGGCCTTTAGTTACTATACTGGAAATCCCTGATATGCTAAAAACACTCAACTTTAGTTAAACCAAGTTTTTCAAGTTCCAACAACTTTCAAATAAATCATAGGATTCATTAAAATTATTATTGCATCAAAACTATCATTTTTCATATTTGTGACTAGTCATTCCAGCTTTAATTAGACAACCAGTATGCCTAAAATTACCAAACTGACTTCGAAAATTCTCAAACTTAAACCACATCACAGAATACACATTTGTGACTTAGAAATAAATTATCCACATCTATTTCCATTAGCTAAGCCATTTATGCTAATATCTAAGTCATTTTAAGTTATTTTCCATCTTTTGGCTTGCAACAAAATTCCTAAACTAACTCAGATTGTCACAAATTTAAACAAGCATGTTAAGCAAGTATTAAGCTACCTCTGTAACTATTTACAAGTCTAACATGTTGAAGAGCATGTTACATTTCTCCCCCTATTTAAGATTTTGCCCCCAAAATCGCTTACCTCATACAAACAACTGCAGGTAATCTTGCTGCATGTGGGACTCCAACTCCCAAGCTGCCTCCTCGAAACCAGCACCATCCCAAAGCACCTTCGCCAGAAGAATCCGCTAACCTCTAAGCTCTTTGACTCCTCTGTCCACAATCCTTATCGGTCGCATAACATAAGATAAATCATCTCTTAACTGTACAGATTCATTCCTTATGACATGTGAAGGACCTAGATTGTACTTCCTAAGTTGTGACACATGGAAGACATCATGAAGGTTAGACAAGCTGGGTGGAAAGGCAATTTGGTAAGGTATAGGTCCAATTTTCTTTAGGATTTGGTAGGGACCAATGAAACGAAGGTTCAACTTTCGTGTTCTCAATGCTCTACCAATCTTTGTTGTAAGAGTGACTCTCAAGAATATATGATCTCCCTCACTGAACTCTAAAGGTCTTCTCCTCTTATCAGCATAGCTTTTATGCCTACTATGAGCTCACACCAATCTAATCCGGATCACTTTAATTTGATCTGTGGTCTACTGCACCAACTCAGGACCTAGAATGGTTCCTTCTCCAACCTCATACCAACACAAATGGGACCTACACTTCCTGCCATAAAGTGTTTCGTACAGTGTCATACCTATGCTAGCATGAAAACTGTTGTTGTAAGCAAACTCCACTAAGGGTAAGAACTTATCCCAACTCCATTTTTGCTCTAGCACATATGCTCTTAGCATATCCTCAAGGGTTTGAATAATCCTTTCTGACTGACCGTCAGTCTGTGGATGGTATGTTGTGCTCAAACTAAGCTTTATCCGAAAAGCTTTCTGCAAGGCTCCCCAAAATCTAGATGTAAATCTAGGGTCTCTACTAGAAACAATAGAAAGGGGAATATCGTGCAACTTAACTATCTCCTGAAGGTATAACTAAGCTAGTCTATCCAAGGAGTAGTTAACCTTATAGGGTATAAAATGGGCAAACTTGGTTAATCTATCCACTACAACCCATGTAGCATCAAAAGCTAACCGAGTCTTGGGCAAGCCCATCACAAAATCTATAGTGATGTTATCCCATTTCCACTCAGGTAAAACCAGAGCTTGAAGAGGTCCAGAGGGTTTCTAGTGTTCTATCTTGACCTTCTAACAAGTTAGACACTTAGACACAAACTCAACTATGTCCCTCTTCATTCCAGACCCCCAAAACAACTTGTTCAAGTCCTGATACATTTTTGTGGTCCCTGGATGTATAGAGTATTGACTACACTGAGCTTCTTCAAGGATCCTTTCTTTGATCACGAATTCACTAGGAATGCAAAGCCTACCTCTAAACTTAATCATTCTATCATCCGCCATGTCAAACTCTCCAGGATTACCTAAAAATATCGGTTCACTAAGATCACTAAGAGTATCATCTTCCTTCTAAGCTTCTAAGATTTGAGTCCTAAAGTCATTCACTATGTCCACTCAACTCATACTGAGACTATGTGGCAACACAATTACTGAAAGGCTCAAATCTCTAAAACTCTCTAGAAGTTCACTCTCTTGGATCATCATACGGAACACATGTAGGGGTTTCCTACTCGGTGCATCAGCCACTACATTGGCTTTACCTGGATGATACTTTAACTCAACGTCGTAGTCTTTCAAAAACTCCATCCATCTCCGTTATCTCATGTAACATCCCCGAGAACATGTTAGGCTTGTGTAGGGTTTCAGAGATAGCCAAACATTTGCTTGACATGTCTGTAAAGTTTCATGGCCAACTGAGTTAGTTTAGGCAATTTGCCGCATCACAGAATGTGAAAAATAGCCTAAAATGACGCAGAAAATGATGTAAATTGCATAGATAAGAGAAATAATCATGGAAAAGTTATTTTTAAGTTATAGATGAGTCAAGGAAGTTGTAGTTAAAGTTTGAAAGAAATTAAGTTTGTTTGGTATTTTTAAGCACATCAAGTAAGTGTTTTGATACCGAATGGACTTAACGTAGATATAGAAATTAAAGATAATGATGAATTTAGTAATTAGATAAATCTTAGGATTTATTCTAATACCTATGGAGGTGAGAAAACTTGAAATAAAAAGATTAAAGTGTTTCGAAGAGGTATAAGGTTATAATACTTATCCATTAAGTTGAAAAAAAAAAGAAAGAAAAGTCAAATAAATGACTCTTTCTTCTTCCCTTTTACAGCAGCAGAAAACGCACAAAGGGGAAGAGAAGAGGAGAAGAGAAAAGAGAAAGAAGAAGAGGAGAGGAAGAGAAGAGAAAGAAGAAAAACTAAGATTTAAACAACATCTTTACAAAAAGACTTCATAAAGAGGTAGGGGGATTTATTTCTAGCTTGTTTATTATTCTTTTCTCATTCCATTTCTTTCATAAGGCTGCTATTTATGATGTATTAACATGAGAATATGTGAGTTATGAAGCTTCTTTTGGTTTATTTTAATTGTGGATGAAGTGGAGAGTAAGATTATGCTTTTAGTTTTTCATGAATTTTGATGGTTACAAAATGGGTTTTTCATAAAAGATGAGTTGATTTTTGGATGCTAGATTGAGGCATTAAGATTGTATTTTGAAGATATATTCTGGTTGTTGAATGGAAAAGCTTGAAGAAATTGATTTGGAAGAAGTTGAAATGAGTGGAAAAGTGAAGGAGAGCAGCAACACGTTTTACTACTACCCAGCCAGCGCTTAAGCACTGGTAATAGGGGGCTCAAGCACCCAGCTGATAGAAGAGAGGTTTGAACACACCCAGCTAGCGCCTAGGCACTGGGATTAGAGCACTCAAGCACTTAGTCAGCATAAATGATTCTAGATGTACCAATCAGCGCTCAAGCGCTGGTAGTCTAGCGCTTAAGCGTTGGATGCAGAACAAGGGAAAAATATTATATTGTTTCATATAAATGATGAAATGTATTAAGTTCTTATACGTTATTTTAATTGATATCAAGAATATCTAAATTATGAAAAGCATGAGTTATTCATGAGTTTAATAATTAAGATCAAGGGTTTAAAAATAAGATTGAGAAAGAAGGAAAGTTATATTAAGTAGTGAAATACATGTAAAGGGAAATTACTAAGTAGTTTGACATTAAAGGAAGGTTAAGCATCACAGTTCAGACAGTAGGTGGATTCCTACTTGGTGGGTTAAGGAGGTAACATATTCCCTCCCTACTGCAGAGAAAAAAAAAACAAGTTCATGGCATTCATGACATTATTCATGACATTATACTAACACAACTTGCATTGCATCATATTCATACATCATATCATAACTTATGCATTTTTGGGCAGCTGTATGGGCAGTTGCCTTACTTTTGTATGGAATAGCTCAGACTATGTTTCCCAGGAAACACTATATGGAATAAGGGTGATATTGGTTCTTGAATTCAATGATACGATTTGATGTCTAATTGTAATTCTAATTATCATTGTATTTAAATATTATGAGTTGTATACATATTCAATATGAATTGTTATGACTGCTGGTATTGGTACATTACTATTGAGGATATTTGATTCTCACCCCGGGTGTCCATGTAAATCTATGTAGAAGTTCTATTCAAGTATGGAGCAGAAGAAGATCAAAGAGTAGTTTAGTATTTTGACTCTTTAGTTTCAGTTTATACATCATATGTATATTATTATGATCCTGTAAATAGTTATACATATATATAATGAAGATTAGTTTTTACAAGGCTCTCCATAATAAATTCTTTATAGGAATGATTATGGATTAGTTGAATGTTATAAGTTAGTTGTAATATGACTAATATTGTTTAAGCAGATATATTCAGTTTTTAGTATTAAGATGTTACATTTTGGTATCAGAGCAGTTTATCCTATGAGCCGGGGTATGGACTGACTAGGCTTAGGAAGGTTTAGGAGTTGTCTTTATAAAGTTTTTAAGTTTATTGTACAAGATTTTGCTTTGGATGGGTTACTATTAACTACTGTAACACAATTACATGATATTGAGACTGATCACCTCAATATGTAATATTTTGTGTGCACAGGAAATTATGGTACCACCGAGGCGTACTCTAGGAGGCGGAAATAGATAAATAGGAATACAAATAATGAAGGATCAGACATGACTGAAGCAATAATGGCAATGGCTGATGCAATGAGAGAGCAATCAACCATTACAACAAATGCAGTGAGGGATCAAGTAGCTCTGACAGCTAGAGTGTTGGAGATACTACAAGCTAATCAACATAACTAGGGCAACCATAACCAGTACAGGAGGAACAAGTTCCTAGGAATCAAGATTTTCATGTCATATCAGAGTTTCAGAAGTTGAATCCCCCGTCTTTTAAAAAAGAAAATGATCTAGTTAAAGCTGATGATTGGATGACTGAAGTGGAGAAGATCTTTGAGGTTATGCGATGTTTAGATGCACAAAAAGCTTCCTTTGCCTCTTTCATGTTTGGAGGGGCAGGAAAGCATTGGTGGAGGAACACTAAAAGATTGTTAGAAGTAGCAGGAACACAAATTTCATGGGATGTGTGTAGAAACACATTCTTGGAGCAATATTGAGAACAGTACTAGAGGCTAAAGATATGGAATTCTTCAAGCTTAAACAAGGAAGTATGACAATAACACAATATGAAGAGAAGCTTAATGAATTATTAAAGTTTTCTTCTTTGTATAAGCTCAACCCAAATGAATAGTGGAAGTGTGTTAAATTTGAAGATTGTAACACCCATTTTTTTTGTGTCTCATGAAGAAGGAATGTCACACCATAATGAAATTAAATCGAAAATGCAGAAAAGTATAATTACTTTGATTGATTAAGACTCGGTTCATTTTTTTAACACGTGATTAAATAGTTTGCGTTCTTGGATTGTAAAGTGATTCGAGTATTGAAATAAGTATACACATTTTTTTTTTGAAATGACGGTAAAGAGATAATAATAATTATAGATACAATGAAACCAACACAGAATTGAAAGTCATACATTCACAATTTATATATAATATTATATGCATCAGCCTGCTTAATTACATCATGATTTACACAAAAGCAAAAGATGTACCCACCCAGAATGATACGAATATACACCCATCAAGTACAACAAAACGTCAGGCTTCCCCAAAAAGATAAACAGTTAGCCATCAGTAGCCACCGACAGTATTAGTCCCTAAGATTGACGAGAATGGACCATAGCTGAGTCCTCCTCAGGGTCCCCCTCATCTGATAAAATTGTCATCGGAGCGACCGAATTTTGGGCAGAAGCCCGAGCAGTGGAGAGAAAAGAGTCCTCCTATGGGGTGTAGTAAAGGTCATCCCACAGATCTCTAACAAGTAGGTAAAATTCCAAATGAATAAAAGTAGTAAAATTAAAAACAAGCGAGTCGTAGCGGCCCTACGCCAAAGAGACAGTCAGCTCCCCGTGATAGATGCAATGGTCCATGCTCAAGTTGATGTGCCAGCAATCAGGTCCTCCATGAAAGGTCATCCTAGCATACCCCAAAATCGGCGCGGACGCGAAAACATCACTGATTTACACTAATCGTAGTCGGGCCAAAAGCTAGGAAACTTAGGCGATTCCTTTTCTTCCTCACGAACGTCTTCTTGGTAGTAGATAATTTAAAATAGAAATATCAATACATAGGAAAAGAGGTGAGACATCTAGCTTTCATTACCAATATGGTAGCAAGAAAACAAAATGGCGTTGGATGCCCACATAGCATTACAGTACATATATTCATCAATAGAATAATTAAAAATAGCAGTAATAATCAATTAAGAAATAAAAGAGAAAGAACAACAGAATCTCAAGCAGTGACAGTTTATCATCCAGATAATTATATTTACAGTAAGAACAGATATTTCAACAGTCAAAAGTCTTCATGCTCAACGAAATATGATATAGACAATGGGAAATGCACAATACATTATAGTACCAAAAATCCTACTCCATGGAGCTAGACATAAACATTTTCGGAGTGAATGATCAAGGAGTTATGCCAGTATCTCGTTAGCCTTAAAAATAGTGTGCTTCATCTCATAAAAATATTTGCGCAATACGACTTATACATGACACCTCAACAGTTGATCGCGATATAGGATAACGTCTCAGTCTGGATTGTCGATGTGTTTGCATCGGTCTATCCTACGGCCCCAGTGGAGCTACCATTATCTATTGTGAGACACTCGCACCCCGACGCCCCCAGGGCCAACCACTATGACCCTACGCTTAGTCTACTCGGACCCGCACATAGGTGTTATTCAAACTCCTAGGCATACATCGTCTTTCCAACAATGTCCAACGGATAACACATATGCATGACAACACAATGTACATCATGTATGTTTATCAATGATATATTTATCATAAAGTATACCACAATGGCATATATTCATTTCTCAATATCACCATGTCATAATTCCGTCAAGAACTTAGTCCCACATAGGAACTCACAATAACATTAACCAATTCTCAATATCAATATATACATATGCATTGTTCCACACATACCACAATCTCCATATTATGGATCCTACATTTTTCAATGTCCTAAGTCTTGATCAATTATGAAATTTTTCTTTGGGCTAACAAAACCCTTCAAACCGTGGCCTCCAAAGGCCATTATAAGTGTCAATCCTTTAATGTCCAATCACATAGGTGTTATTACTCAAAATTTAAATTCTAACCCTTAACAATTAGGGCCAAAATCATGGCCTCCCCCAGGTCACCAAGGTTCCAATTTTTCTTCACATTATGTATTAGTTACTTGATACCTAATCACTTAAATTTTATTTCACCCAAAATCAATCCAATCCCTTAAATTCCAAGCTAAAACCGTGACCTCCAATGGGGTAGTAAACCCTCAAAATTTTCCATTCATTATTTCTATCATTATCAAATATTCCAACACCACCAATGCATTCTAAATCATTATTCAATCATCAACATCAATCAATAACACATAAACATACAAAATCATCAAACAAAGTAAGCATACTAATATGGATTTCTCCATCAAACAATCACACAAGGTCTCCTCACCACCAATAATGGTTGAAGTGAGTAATCTCCCTCTTACCTAAAGGAAGAACACGAAAATGGTCTCCTATTTGCTCCTTGGTGGTTTCGGTTTTGAGCTTCCAAAACCTTAGAAATTTCAACACAAAGAATCAACACCAATGGTTGAAAAAGAAGAGTCTTTGGTCTCCAACGAAATCATAGAACACGAAAATGAAGAAAAGGAAAAGAAAAAATAGAAACTTTACCTTAAAGTTTGAAGCTTGGTCTTGGAAGGTAATGGAGGAAATGATGGATTTTGAAGAAACATTCTAAATAGGAAGTGTAGAAGAGGTTGAGGTGAGTGTAGAAATGGTGTAAATGAAGAGAAAAGTGAGGAGAAGTGGTCTCTAATGGGGGCTGCAAACCATGGTCAAGGAGGAGAAGAAGAGAGAAGGAGGAGAGAAAATGAAGATGAAAACTAGGGAGAGAAATGGATAGATGAAAAATGAGTGAAATGTGATTAAGTGTATTAAGTGTGTTTTGCTCCCCTTGGGCTATGGGTGCTGCAGCAATGAAAAGAGAGAAGGGGTGGAGAGGCTTCTCTAACAAGCCAAGGGTAACTTAGACATTTGGTGGTCAAAGCTTCTCAAAGAAGCTTTGATTAAAATATACTAAATTTGAATTAAAGTAGATTTGATTAGACATAAGGTGGATTACATTAGGATAATGAGATAGGGTTTTTAATACACGCTATTATTAATGGACAATTGTTAATGGACAATTGTTATAGTTGACAGAAGTCAGTATTAATTGCCCAGCAGATAAAAATTACAGAGCGATTTATTATTCGGTCAGATAAAATTTTTCTTGAAAAATGTAAAACCTCGTAAACCATGTCCAGCCACAGGTTTAGTAAGATCTCCCGTCGATGTTTGCACAAATCAAGGTTCTTGGAAAAAATATCTCATTTTCCCGGCCCTTCTCAATTTGCACGCAAAATGTAACACCCCAAAAATTTATTTGTTTTATTATAAATATTCATTTCATAATATTTGTGATTTTCTGGAATTTTTTTGGAATTTTTTGAGAACGCGGAATACTTTAATATTATTCCTCGTTTTGCATGCACATTGGGCAGAGTCGGGAAAATGATTGTAACGCTTCGAAATTTGGAATATTTTATGACAAATAGTCGTTTTATAATATTTGTCATTTTTGGGAAATTTCTAGAATTTTTCCGGAAACGTTAAATATTTTAATATATTTCTCGTTTTGTGTGCTCATTGAGCGGAGCCGGAGAAATGAGATATTTTCTCCGAGAACCTTGAACTGTGAAAACGTTGAAGGGGGATCTTACTAAACCCGAGGTTGGACACAATTTACGAGATTTTACGTTTCTCGAGAAAATTTTAATAAATAAAATAATAAAATACTGTATAAATTTCATCCGTCAGATTAATTAATACTGACTTCTGTTGACTATAACTATTATCCATTGGATAATAGTATGTAATAAAAATCTTATCACATTATCTTAATGCAATCTACTTTATGTCTAATCAAGTCACTTTAATTCAAATTTTGTACACTATTCAAGAAGCTTCTTTGAGAAGCTTTGCCCAAAAGACTACTCTACCCCTTGGCTTACATGAGAAGCTAGCAAATCTCCTTGCCATCTCTCCTCAATGCCGCGAAAACACCAAGCCCAAAGGGGAGGGGAATTTGACTTACTCACTTAACCTAAACACTCTCAATGATATGTCACTTTACCTAATCACTTATCTCTCTAAAATTTCATCTTCTTCATTTGCTCTCCCTTCTCTCTAAAACTCCTCCATTGTTATGGTTTTCAGCCCCCACACTCCACCATTTTTCTTCATCCTTTCTCTTCACTAAACACATTTCCTTACTCCTCTTCATCTTCTCTACCACTTCTCTTTAGAAAATTTCTCCAAAATCCAACCTTTTCTCCATTGTCTTCCAAGGTAAAGATTCAAGCTTTAAGGTGAAGTTTTGGTTTTTCTTCTTATTTATCTTCATTTTCGTGATCAAGGGTCTCTTTGATGACCATGAATCCATTTTTCTTCAACCTTTGATGTTGGTTCATTTTCTTGAAAACCCTAGGATTTTTGGAGCCTTAAAACCGAATTCTCAAGAGGCTTGGAGGAGACCATTTTCGTGATTCTCCAATAAGTTAGAGGGAGATTACTCACTTCACCCAACATTGGTGGTGAGGGAACCCTTGTGTGTTCAAGTGTTTTGTGATTTTTGGTTGCTTATGTGTTCTTGGAAATCGATTGATGTTTGATTTGTGATTTTGAGTGGATTGGAATTGTTAAATGAGCTTGATCATGTTAGGGTTGCTAAATGGGAAATGTGAAGTTCCTTACCCTAACATAAAGGCCACGATTTTGAGAGGACTTTGGGTTGGAAAAATTGGTTTCTTGTACATAATAAATTGAAGCTATGAAATTAAAGATTGAATGTCAATGTTGGAACCTTGAGATGGAAAGTTTTAAGGGTTTATTACCCACTTTGAAGCCACGGTTTTGACCCTAAAAATGTGAGAATTGGATTGATCTTGATAAATCAAAATTTAAGTGAACCAATAATAAGAAACTAATGCATGAAAATGTAATTAAACATTGGACTTGAAGGCCTAATGATGGCTACGGTTTTGGCTTGAATAATGAGGAAATGGATTGACTTTGATGAACTACAATTTAATTGAATTAATACTAAGAAACTAATTCATAAAATGGAAGAATTGAATTGGATAATAACCCTTAGAGGGCCACGGTTTTGAAGAGGTAAATTGCCTAAAATTTGTCATAATTAATCAAGTATAAGACTTTGAAAAAGTAAACTCATAATGTGGACTTGTGATAGTGGATGGATGCTTGAAATATGTATTGACATGGAAATTGATTCTATGCTCTCGTGGACCCCTATGTGGGCAAAACTGTTGTTGATATGTACTTGTGAAAATTGATAAGCTATGTATGATTATATATTAATATTGAGAATATCATGATGTGATGATATCGAGAAATGAATATGTATGTGTATATATATAAATACACCATTGTGATATGCTATGATGAATGCATCATTGATGAACATACATGACTGGACATTGTGTCGTCATGCATATGTGTTGTCTGTTGGACATTGTTAGAAAGACTATGTATGCCTAGGAGTTTGAATAACACCTATGTGCAGGTGCGAATAGACTAAGCGTAGGTGTCATATGTTGTTGACCCTGAGGGTGTCGGGGTGTGGGTGTCTCACAATAGACAGTGGTAGCTCCACTGGGGCTGTGGGATAGACCAATGCGACACACCGATGATCCTGTCTGAGATGTTGTCCTATATTGCGATCAACTGTCGAGGTGCCATGTATAAGCCATTGCGCAAACATTTTTATGAGATAAAGCACACTATATTTTTAAGGCTAACAATATACTAGCATTACTCCTTGATCATTCACTCCGAAAAATGTTTATGTCTAGCTCCATGGAGTAGGAATTTTTGGTACCCTTTGCATTTCGCATTGTGAGTCTCATAATACATTGATTATGAGCATTTATAACTAGCCGATTATCTGAATTGTCGACTGCTGCTGAGAATACTGTTGTTAGTTATCTGTTATTGTAATTTCTTATTGCTGCTTTGTCTTTACTATTATTTATCTGTTATTGATGACTCTATTACTATTTATTGTTATTATACTTTTACTGTTAATTTAAATATTGTTGTGATTAAATGTATAAATTGTGCTATATATGGGCGTCCAGCACCATATTGTTTTCTTGCCGCCAATTTGGTACTGAAAGCTGGGTGTCTCACCTCTTTCTGTATTTCTATATTTTCTGTTTATTTGTATAATTTTGAAAAGACGAGCACAAAGAAGAGGAAGCTCCTGAGTTTCCAGGTTTCTGGCCATATCTCGACTGAGATCGTAACTGTTGAGGATGACATCTCGTCCCCGTGGATTTTTTTGGCTATGTGCGGATCAACTTTCACGGAGGTCCTGATTGCTGGCACATCAACGTACAGATCAATCGTTGCGTGTACCATGGCGAGCTGACTGTGTCCTTGGCGTGGGGTCGTTACGACGCCTCTATTTTTTATTTTTATGCTTTTGTGTGGCTGGAGTTTTACCTGCCCGTAAGGGACATGTGGGCTGACATGTATTACACCCCACGTGACAACTCCTTTTTGTCCACTGCTCGAGCTCCCGCCCGTTGTTCTGTCGCTCCGATGGATGTTTCGTCGGATGAAGAGGACCCCGAGGAGGACCCTTCTACAGTCCCTTCTCGATCTCGTCAATCTTAGGGACTGTTCCTATCGGTGGCTACTGATGGCTATCCGTTATCTTTTTGGGAGAGCCTGACGTATATGCTAGATTTGATAGGTGTATATTTGTATCTCTTTGGGTGGGTACATCTTTTGCTTCTTTTTGTATATTTTGGAATGTAACTAATACAGGCTTATGCATATATATATATATTATGTATGATTTATCTTGCGTTGTTAAATTTTATTTATTGCGACCATTTCAGTTATTATTTCTATACGCAATGGATTTTTTTTTAAAATAACCCTTTTGACTCTACTTGGTAATGATAATAATTCATTATATTAATTAATTTTAGAAAAAAAAAATATATTGTGACGATTGTAACGGAATTTAAATAATCATAAAATGAATCGGGTCACTGAATTTAAAAACAATCACTATTTTACCGCAGTTTAATTTATTCCGCTTGATGTATTATTATTATTATTACTATGGTGTAACGTTCCTTATTCGCGAGTATACTTAGAAAAAGGGGCATTACACAAAACGAGGAATAATATTAAAATATTCCACGTTCTCAAAAAAATCTAGAAAAATTTTCAAAAATCTCAAATATTATAAAATGAATATTTATAATGAAATAAATAAATGTTGGGGTGTTACAACTCTCCCCAATAAATAAGAATTTCATCCTCGAAATTTTTATACCTTAGAATAATTCTGGGTATTGCTCCTTTATCTTGTCCTCCAGTTCCCATGTCGCATCTCCGTCTATCTCCGTTCTAGATCACTTTCACCAATGGAATGTATTTCCCTCTGAGTTGCTTCATTCTCCTATCCTCAATCCTTACAGGAGTTGTTTCATAAGTCAAGTTTTCTTTTAATTGTACTGAATCGGGTGCTATGACATGATCAGGACTTGGAATATATGTCCGAAGTTGTGATACATGAAAAACAATGTGGAGATTTGAAAGAAAAGGTGGTCAAGCTATCTGATAAGCAACTGGACCTATCCGACGAAGAATTTGACAAAGTCCAAGGAATTTTGCAGTGAGCTTTCTAGAATTGAGAACCCGATCGACCCCAGTCGTAGGTGTGACTTTTAAGAACACATGCTCTCCTTCCTCAAATTCAAGAGATTTTTTCATTTGTCCATATAGCTCTTTTGTCGACTTTGAGCTGTTCTCATCTTCTCCTAAATCATTTTGACTTTCTCAGTTGTCTGCCGAATGAGATCAAGTCCAACTATGAGTCACTCTCCATCTTGATACCAGTATAAAGGTGTTTTGCACCTTCGTCCATACAAAGCCTCATAGGGTACCATCCCTATGCTTGAATGGTAACTGTTGTTGTAGGTAAATTCTACCAACGGTAAAATTTCATCCCAACTTCCAGTCTGCTCTATGGCACAAGCTCTCAGCAAATCTTCTAATGATTGAATTGTCCTTTCTGATTGACCATCGGTTTGAGGGTGATATGCAGAACTCAAACGTAGCTTTGTCCTCATTGCTTCTTGAAGACTTTGCCAAAACTTCGATGTAAATCTGGGGTCTCTATTAGAAATGATACTCATAGGCACTCCATGTAGCCTGACAATTTCACCGATGTACAACTGAGTCAACTTCTCCAATGGATATCTTATATTGATCGGCAAGAAATGTGCTGACTTCGTAAGTCGATCCACAATTACCTATATTGAATCATATCCTCTTCTAGTCTTCGGTAATCTGACAACAAAGTCCATGGCAATACTATCCCATTTTCATTCTGGAATAGTCAGGGGTTGTAACAATCTTGATGGTCTTTGATGTTCAATTTTTGTTTTCTGACAAACCAGACAGGAAGATACGCATCTAGCAATGTCTCTTTTCATCCCATGCCACCAAAATAACTTCTTCAAATCTTGGTACATTTTGGTCATTTCGGGATGCATATTCAATTGACTCTTATGAGCATGTTCGAGTATATACTTCCTAAGTTCTTCATCCTTAGGCACACTGACTCTACCTTGGAATCTTAAAATTCCATCGCTTCCTTCTTCTAATGTTGATATACTGCCTTGCTTCATCAGCTCTCTTTCCTCTTGTAAGAACTTGTCAACCTTTTGCTTTTCTCGGATATCTTCCATTAAATCATTCGAAATAGTGACCATGTTCATGTAGATCTTTCCTGGCATTAATTCCACAAAAGACCATACGTCTATGAATTGTTCTATCAAATCATGTTCTCTGATCATCATGGTAGAAACGCTGATTGTTTTCCTACTTAAGGCATCGGCCACAACATTGACCTTCCTAGGGTGATACTGAAGTTGGAAATCATAGTCTTTCAGAAATTCTAACCATCTCTGCTACCTCATATTCAACTCTTTTTTATCATACAAATACTTCAAGCTCTTGTGATCACTAAAGATATTGAATGTTGCTCCATAGAGAAAATGTCTCCATTTCTTCAAAGCAAATACAACAACAGCTAACTCCAAGTCATGCATTGGGTAGTTCTTCTCATGCACTCGCAATTGCCTCAAAGCATAAGCCACCACTTTTTTGCCTTGTATAAAGACACAGCCCAATCCTTGATATGAAGCGTCACAGTACACTTCGAATGGTTCATTTGTATTAGGTAGAACTAACACCGGTGAAGTAGTTAGTCTCCTTTTCAACTCTTGAAAACTTCCTTCGCAAGCATCCGTCCATTTAAAAGCTTGATTCTTCCTTGTGAGTTGAGTGAGAGGTCCAACAATCTTAGAAAATCCTTTGATGAATCTCCTATAATATCCGGCTAATCCAACAAAGCTTCGGATTTCTGTCACCGTCTTCGATCTTTTCCATTGTAGAACAACTTCCACTTTTGATGGGTCTACAATAATTCCTTCCTTCGAAATCACATGGCCCAAAAATTTAACTTTGTTCAACCAAAACTCATGCTTCGATAACTTAGCATATAACTCTTTCTCCTTCAAAGTCTGAAGAACTATACTGAGATGTTCAGCATGGTCCTCTTGATTTTTCAAATCGATCAAGATATCGTCGATAAAGACAACGACAAATCTGTCCAAATAAGGATGGAAGATTCTATTCATATAATCCATGAAAATAGCAGGTGCATTAGTCACACCAAAAAGGCATCACTAGATACTCGTAGTGTCCATAACGAGTACGAAAAGCCGTTTTAGGAATATCTTCCACTTTTACTCTGATCCGATGGTAACCCGATCACAAATCGATCTTAGAAAACACCGTCGCTCATTTTAGTTGATCCATTAGGTCATCTATCCTTGGCAATGGATACTTGTTCTTGATCATGACTTTGTTCAACTGATGATAATCCACACACAATCTCAAAGTACCGTCTTTCTTCTTAACTAGCAGTACCGGTGCTCCCCAAGGTGATACGCTAGGTCTAACAAATTGTTTCTCTAAAAGTTCTTCCAATTGCTTTTTGAGCTCAACTAGCTCTGCTGGTGACATTCTGTAAGGCGCTATGGAAATAGGACCAGCACCAGGTACAAGGTCAATGGTAAACTCGATCTCTCGCTCCGGTGGTAAACTAGGTACATCTTCAGGAAAAACTTCAAAAAATTCTCTAACCACGGGAAGTGTGTTCACATCCACCTCATTCTTGATTTTCAAAGAAGACAACAACATGTATCCCTGAGCTTCTTCTTTCAAGAAAGCTTTCACTTGGTTGGCCATCAAAAATCTAGAATTCTCATCTAAAGGAGAAACTATGGTTTTTCTAGAACAATCTAACAGGACATGGTTAGAAGATAACCAATTCATTCCTAAGATCGCATCTAATTGAGATAGTGGCAAACAGATTAAATCAACAGAAAAGATTCGACCTTCAATAATCAAGGGACAATCCAAACAGACTTTGGTAGTGACTACGGGTTTAGTAGTAGGAGTTGAAACAATCAAATCAAAAGGCAAAGAAGACACAGGTAAACTAAGTCTTTTCACACAGTCATAGGAAATGAAAGAATGAGTTGGACTAGAGTCATACAGTACAGTTAAAAGATTACCTTCTATGAGACCTTCCCCTTATATAAGATCTTCGGATTGAGAGGCTTCAACACCACTCAGGGTGTAAACCCGACCTCCAGCCTGCGGTTTAGCAGTTCTAGCAGCATTAATGGAAGGCTCCGCCTTAGGTTGATTGCATTCACGAGAAATGTGTCCAGGTTTCCCGCATCTGAAGCAGATAACTCCTTTAATAGTGCAGTCCCTCGTGTAGTGCTCCTTCTCGCACTTCATGCATCTCGGTGTAGACGCCGTTGTTTGACCAGTTCTACCTGGACTTCCTCCAGGACTTCCACCTTATGGTCTTTGTTGTTAATTTCTAGGTGGTCTGGAATAAGGCTCCTCTTTGGGACCGAAAAGGTCCAAAGTTGCGGGTTCTTGCCTCACGTGCCTGGTCTAAGTCTTCCACCCGGCGACACGTATCAAGCAACTCAGAAAACTGGTTAATCTTCAAAGTGATAACCGCCCTCTTCACATCGTGTCTTTGGCCTTCCTTGAACTTTCAATATTCCCATGCTTTGTTCGGTTGGTGTTGAAAGTAGGTTGAGAATTTGGATAAGCTCTCAAATTTAGCAGCATACTCACTTACAGTCATATTTCCTTGCCGTAAACCAAGAAACTTCATTTCCTTAACATGCCTAGCGCTTTCCAAAAAATATTTGTTCAAGAATCTCTCTTTGAATAATTCCCAATTAATTGCTCGATTTTCAGCCTCCAATAACCTCTGCTCTCTGGTCCACCAATCCTCTGCATCTCCAACAAGCATAAATGCAACATATGTCACCTTCTTGTTGTTGGCACAATTCATGCCCGTGAATATCTTCTCTAACTCTTTGATCCACGGAGTAGCCTTCTCAGGATCATATTCTCCTTTGAATTGTGGAGGGTTAGTGTAATGAAATTATGCCAGATTATAGGCATCAGCAGTAGCCTCTAATTGTTGTGCAGTCTTCTCTTGTTGTTGAGCCGCTTGCTGGTTTTGTTGTAGCATAGCTTCAGCCATCTTCTAAATTGCCTCAATTGCAGCAGTCATGTCTCCTCTATAAGCCATAATCCTCTTTCAAGTCAAGCTATACAAAACATAAGGAACAGTCAGATGTATCCTTTCGGAATACCAAGCACAGAGAATCACACAGCACAAACAAGATAGTCCAAAACCACAAGACCCAAAAAAAAACTTAAACCGGGGCTCTAATACCAAGACAGTGTAACGCCCCTTTTTCTTGTGTCTCACGAAGAAGGAACGTCACACCATAATGAAATTAAATAAAAAATGCGAAAAAGTATAATTACTTTGATTGATTAAGATCCGGTTCATTTTTTTTAACACGTGATTAAATAGTTTGCGTTCTTGGATTGTAAAGTGATTCGAGTATTGAAATATGTATACACATTTTTTTTTTGAAATGACTGTAAAGAGATAATAATAATTATAGATACAATGGAACCAACGCAGAATTGAAAGTCATACATTCACAATTCATATATAATATTATATGCATCAACCTGTTTAATTACATCATGATTTACACAAAAGCAAAAGATGTACCCACCTAGAATGATACGAATATACACCCATGAAGTACGGTAAAGCGTCAGGCTTCCCCCAAAAAGATAAATGGTTAGCCATTAGTAACCACCGACTGTATCAGCCCCTAAGACTGATGAGAAGGGATAGTAGTTGGGTCCTCCTCAAGGTCCTTCTCATCCGATGAAATTGCCATCAGAGCAACCGAATTTCAGGTAGAAGCCCGAGCAGTGGAGAGGAAAGAGTCCTCTTGTGGGGTGTAGTAAAGGTCATCCCACAGATCTCTAACAAGCAAGTAAAATTCCAAATGAACAAAAGTAGTAAAATAAAAAACAAGCGAGTCGTAGCGGCCCCACGCCAAAGAGACAGTCAGCTCCCCATGATAGATGCAACGGTCCATGCTCAAGTTGATGTGCTAACAATTGGGTCCTCCATGAAAGGTCATCCTAGCATACCCCAAAAATTAGCGCGGATGCGAGGACATCACTGATTAGCACTAATCATAGTCAGGCCAAAAGCCAGGAAACTCAGACACTTCCTTTTCTTCCTTGCGAACGTCTTCTCGGTAGTACATAATTTAAAATAGAAATGCAGATACATAGGAAAAGAGGTGAGACACACAGCTTTCATTACCAATATCGTAGCAAGAAAATAGAACGGCGCTGGACGCCTATATTGTAACACCCTTTTTTTTCTAAATACCCGCGAAGAAAGGACGTCGTACTATAACTATAATGCATAATGCGAAATAAATTAAATTGCGAAAAATAGTAATTATTTTTAAATTCATTGACCCAGTTCATTATATGGTTAGTTAAATTCCTTTACATATGTCACTATATATATATTTTTTGTTTAATTTATTATAATAAATTATTGTCATTACTAAGTAGGGTCAAAAAGGCTTATTTAAAATCCATAACGTATAGAGATAATAATTAAAATGGTTGCAATAAACAAAATTTGACAACGTAAGATAAACCATACACAATATATATATATATATATATATATATATATATATATATATATATGAATAAGCCTGTTTAGTTATATTCCAAAATGTATAAAAAACAAAATATGTACCCACCCAAAGTTATACAAATATACCCCAGCATATACAACAAACGTCAGGCTTCCCAAAAGGTTAGACGGTTAGCTATCAGTAGCTACCAATAGTATCAGCTCCTAGGACTGACGAGAAGGACCGTAGAAGGGTCCTCCTCGGGGTCCTCTTCATCTTAGGAAACATCCATCGGAGCGACAGAGCAACGGGCAGGAGCCCGAGTAGTGGACAAAAAGGAGTCACCACGTGGGGTGTAGTACATGTCAGCCCACATGTCCTTAACGGGCATGCAAAACTCCAGCCAAACAAAAGCATGAAAATCTAAAACAGGGGCGTCATAACGACCCCATGCGAGGGACACCGTCAGCTCCCCATGGTACACGCATTGATCCATCTGCACATTAATGTGCCAACAGTCAGGTCCTCAATGAAAAATGATCCGTGTGTAGACCAAAAATCCACGGGGGGTGCGACGTCATCCTCAATAACTTCAATATTAGTCTGGCCAGAAGCCTGGAAACTCAGGAGCTTCCTTGTCTTCCTCACGAACATCTTCTCGGAAGTACGCAATCTAACAGAATACAGAAAATAAAGGAAACACAGAAAGAGGTGAGACACCCAGCTTTCTGTACCAAATTGGCAGTGAGAAAACAAAACGGCACTGGATGCCCACATATAACACAGTTCAAACATTTAATCACAGTAATAATAAAATAAACAATAAGGGCAGAATAACCGCAGATAGCAATAAAGTCACCAATAAGAGATAAATAACAGTAATCCTACCAGCAATCAAAAGTTCAGATATTCAAACAATTATTACGGAAATAAGAATAATTATAAATGCTCATGATCAATGTACTATGGGACTGACAACTCACAATGCACAAGGTACTAAATTCCTACTCCATGGAGCTAGACATAAACATTTTCGGAGTGAATGATCAAGGAGTAATGCCAGTATATCGTTAGCCTTAAAATATAGTGTGCTTTACGTCATAAAAATGTTTGCGCAAATGGCTTATACGTGGCACCTCGATAGTTGATTGCGATATAGGACAGCGTGCCAGTCAGGATCATCGGTGTGTCGTATCGGTTTATCACACGGCCCCAGTGGAGCTACCGCTGTCTATTGTGAGACACCCACACCTCGACGCCCCTAGGGCCAATAACATATGACCCTATGCTTAGTCTACTCGCACCCGCATATAGGTGTTATTCAAACTCCTAGGCACACATAGCCTTTCCAACAGTGTCCAACGGACAACACTTATGCATGATGACTCAATTTCAATCATGCATGGTCATTAATGATGCATTCATCATAAGCATATCCCAATGGTGTATAAACATATATATACACATATTTGTTTCTTAACATCATCACATCATGATATTTTCAAGTAGGAGATCAACAAGTGCTTAGCCCACATAGTGGTCCACAATAGCATAGAATCAATTTCTATGTTAATACATGATTCAAGTGTTCATTCACTATAACAAGTCCTCATTATGGATCTACATTTTCAAAGTCTTATGCTTGATTAATTATGACAAATTTTAGGTCAATGAGTCCATTCAAAACCGTGGTCCTCTAAGAGTTTTTATCCAATTTAATTCTATCACTTGTAAAAGATTATGCAAGTCTTTAATTTCTCAATCTTCCAAGAATGCACCAAGGCATTACTTGATCCTAAATTTTTCACTATAAAACCATGGCCATTATAGGTCATCAAAGTCTCAATTTTTCTACCACATTATATATTAGTTACTTGATACTTAATCACTCAAATTCCATTTCTCACAAGACCAATCCAATTCCCTAATTTCAAGTGTCAATACCGCGGCATCATAGGTCTTCTAAGTTTCAAATTTTCTTTCCATTTTATGTATTAGTTTCTTAGTATCCACTCAATTAAACTTTTAGTTTACTATCATCATTCCAATCCCTTATTGTTCAAGCCAAAACCATGGCATTAGTTAGGGTAATGAACCCTTAGAATTTTCCATTCATGAATTTTATTATCATCATTCAACATTTAATTTCATAAATGTTATGTATTAGTGTACAAAACAATTTTTTTTTCCATAAAAAATCTCCTCAAAACCATGACTTCCATGTTGGGGTAGGAACCTCCAAAATTTCCATTTAGCAACCCTAACATGATCAAGCTCATTTAACACTTCCAAGCCATTCAAGATTATAATTCAAACGTTAGTCAAATCCCATAACACATGAACAAACAAAACTCACAAAATACATGAACATACAAGGGTTCCCTCACCACCAATGTTGGGTGAAGTGAGTAGTCTCCCTCTTACCTAAGCAGAAATCACGAAATGGTCTCCCTTAAGCCTCTTGAAGATTCGGTTTCAAGGCTCCAAAAACCCTAGGATTTTCAATCATCAATAATCAATATTAGACATGAAAAAGAATGGATCCATGGTCATCAAAGAGACCATGGAGCACGAAAATGAAGAGGAAAGGGAAGAAAGGTTGAAGCTTGACCTCAAAGTTAGAGACTTTACCCTGGAAGACAATGGAGAAAGGTTGAGTTTTTGAAGAAATTTTCTAAAGAGAAGTTGTAGAGGAGATGAAGGTGAGTAGGGAAATGGGCTTGGTGAAGAAAAAAATGAACAAAAATGGTGGAGGATGGGGGCTGCAAACCGTGACTATGGAGGAGGTGTAGAGAGAAGGAGGAGAAAAATATGAAGAAGATGAAGTTAGAGAGAGAAGTGAATAGTTAAAAATGAATGAAAGTGTAACTAAGTGAGTTAAGTGGGAGCAAAATTTCACTCCCCTTTGGGCTATGCTTGTCGCGGCAAGTGGAGAGAGAAGGGAGAGGATTTTTGGCTTCCTTGACAAGCCAAGGGCAAGGTGGTCTTTAGTTGGTCAAAGCTTCTTAAAGAAGCTTCTTAATTAGGGTACAAAAATTTGAATTAAAGTGAAATTGATTGGACATAAAGTAGATTGCATTAGGATAATGTGATAGAATTTTTATTATATGCTATTATCCAATGGACAATAGTTACAGTTGACAGAAGTCAGTATTAATTATATGACGGATGAAATTTACAAAGCGTTTTATTATTTTATCTGTTAAAATTTCTCGAAAAATGTAAAACCTCATAAATTGTATCCAATCTCGGGTTTAGTAAGATCCCCCATTGACGTTTCCACAAATCAAGATTCTCGGGAAAAATATCTCATTTTCTAGGTTCTGCTCAGTTTACACATAAAACGAAGAATAATATTAAAATATTCTACGTTCTCAGAAAAATCCAAAAAAATTCTAGAAAATCACAACTATTATAAAATGAATATTTATAATAAAATAAATAAATTTTAGGGTGTTACACATATAGCATTATAGTACATATATTCATCAACAGAATAATTAAAAATAACAGTAATAAACAATTAAGCAATAAAAGAGAAAGAACAGCAGAATCTCAGGCAGTGAGAGTTTATCATCCAGATAATTATATTGACAGTAAGAATAGATATTTCAACAGTCAAAAGTGTTTATGCTCAATGAAATATGATACTGACAATGGGCAATGCATAATGCATTATGGTACCAAAAATCCTACTCCATGGAGCTAGACATAAACATTTTCGGAGTGAATGATCAAGGAGTTATGCCAGTATTTCGTTAGCCTTAAAAATAGTGTGCGTCATCTTATAAAAATATTTGCGCAATACGACTTATACATGGCACCTCAACAGTTGATTGCGATATCGGACAACGTCTCAGTCCGGATCGTCGGTGTGTTTGCATCGGTCTATCCCACGACCCCAGTGGAGCTACCACTATCTATTGTGAGACACCCGCACCCTGATGCCCCCAGGGCCAACCACTATGACCCTACGCTTAGTCTACTCGCACCCGCACATAGGTGTTATTCAAACTCCTAGGCATACATCGCCTTTCCAACAATGTCCAATAGACAACACATATGCATGACGATGCAATGTACATCATGTATGTTTATCAATGATACATTTATCATAAAGTATACCACAATGGCATATATTCATTTCTCAATATCAACATGTCATAATTCCGTCAAGAACTTATTCCCATATAGGAACTCACAATAACTTCAACCAATTCTCAATATCAATATATATATATACATTGTTCTACACATACCACAATCTCCATATTATGGATCCTACATTTTTCAATGTCCTAAGTCTTGATCAATTATGAGATTTTTCTTTGGGCTAACAAAACCCTTCAAACCGTGGCCTCCAAAGGCCATTATAAGTGTCAATCCTTTAATGTCCAATTACATAGGTGTTATTACTCAAAATTTTAATTCTAACCCTTAACAATTAGGGCCAAAATCATGGCCTCCCCCAGGTCACCAAGGTTCCAATTTTTCTTCACATTATGCATTAGTTAGTTGATACCTAATCACTTAAATTTTATTTCACCCAAAATCAATCTAATCCCTTAAATTCCAAGCTAAAATCGTGACCTCCAATGGGGTAGTAAACCCTCAAAATTTTCCATTCATTATTTCTATCATTATCAAATATTCCAACACCACCAATGCATTCTAAATCATTATTCAATCATCAACATCAATCAATAACACATAAACATACAAAATCATCAAACAAAGTAAGCATACTAATATGGATTTCTCCATCAAACAATCACACAAGGTCTCCTCACCACCAATAATGGTTGAAGTGAGTAATCTCCCTCTTACCTAAAGGAAGAACACGAAAATGGTCTCCTATTTGCTCCTTGGTGGTTTCGGTTTTGAGCTTCCAAAACCTTAGAAATTTCAACACAAAGAATCAACACCAATGGTTGAAAAAGAAGAGTCTTTGGTCTCCAACGAAATCATAGAACACGAAAATGAAGAAAAGGAAAAGAAAAAATAGAAACTTTACCTTAAAGTTTGAAGCTTGGTCTTGGAAGGTAATGGAGGAAATGATGGATTTTGAAGAAACATTCTAAATAGGAAGTGTAGAAGAGGTTGAGGTGAGTGTAGAAATGGTGTAAATGAAGAGAAAAGTGAGGAGAAGTGGTCTCTAATGGGGGCTGCAAACCATGGTCAAGGAGGAGAAGAAGAGAGAAGGAGGAGAGAAAATGAAGATGAAAACTAGGGAGAGAAATGGATAGATGAAAAATGAGTGAAATGTGATTAAGTGTATTAAGTGTGTTTTGCTCCCCTTGGGCTATGGGTGCTGCAGCAATGAAAAGAGAGAAGGGGTGGAGAGGCTTCTCTAACAAGCCAAGGGTAACTTAGACATTTGGTGGTCAAAGCTTCTCAAAGAAGCTTTGATTAAAATATACTAAATTTGAATTAAAGTAGATTTGATTAGACATAAGGTGGATTACATTAGGATAATGAGATAGGGTTTTTAATACATGCTATTATCTAATGGACAATTGTTATAGTTGACAGAAGTCAGTATTAATTGCCCAGCAGATAAAAATTACACAGCGATTTATTATTCGGTCAGATAAATTTTTTCTTGAAAAACATAAAATCTCGTAAATCATGTCCAGCCTCAGGTTTAGTAAGATCCCTCGTCGACATATTCGCAAATCAAGGTTCTCAAGAAAAATATCTCATTTTCCCAGCCCACTCAATTTGCACGTAAAACAAGAAATAATATTAAAATATTCCACGTTGTTAGAAAAATCCCAAAAAATTTTCAAAAATCACAAATATTATAAAATGAATATTTATAATGAAATAAATAAATTTTGGGGTGTTACAAAGATGGGTTGAGAAGTGATATTAAGATGATGGTAAGACCGTTGGATATTAGAGATTTCTCTTCTCTAGTAAGTAGGAGCAAGGTTGTGGAATCAGGATATCTCCAACTTCAAGTAGAGTAAGGAATGCAAGATCTTCAGGAAAGAAAAAGTGATGATGATAAATATAAAAAGAATAAAAGGAATGTGTCAAAGGCTAATTTTACTCAAGATGAGGATGACCGAGTTCAAAAGGTATTAAAAGGGGCTCAATGCCCTAAATGTGGGAAAAATCATGGTGACAAACCTTGTTTAGCAGGACAAGGAGTATGTTATAAGTGTGGGCAATTGGGCCATTACACGAGGGAATGTCCACAAAAGGAAGAAGCAAAATTTGATATAAAGCTCACAGCCCCAAGGGGACCAAAAAGAGTATTTATGTTGCAACCTAAGGAAGATAAAAGTGGAGAGGAAACTTTGAGCTCATTCAACTTCTTTAACCCAAGGAGTAGTGGTGAGTTAAAAGTTTTCCTTGTTTAGTTTCTATTTTCTTGCCATAGTATGCTTTTATAATTTTGTTTCCTTAACATTTGGTGAACCTAAATTATTTGTGAGTTGTATTAGGTAAACCAAATTATGAGGACAAAGTTTTAAAAAGGAGGGGAGAAATGTAACATCCCTGAGAACATGTCAGGCTTGTGTAAGGTTTCAGAGATAGCCAAACACTTGCTTGACATGTCTGTAAAGTTTCATGGCCAACTGAGTTAGTTTAGGCAATTTACCATAACATAGAATGTGAAAAATAGCCTAAAATGACCCAGAAAATGATATAAATTACCAAGATAAGAGAAATAATCATGGAAAATTTGTTTTTAATTTATAGATGAGTCAAGGAAGTTGTAGTTAAAGTTTGAAAGAAAGTTAAGTTTGTTTGGTATTTTTAAGCACACTGAGTGCCTGATCATAACATTATACTAACACAACTTGCATTGCATCATATTCATACATCATATCATAACATATGCATTTTTGGGCAGCTGTATGGGCAGTTGTCTGATCATGCATTGGTAGCTGTATGGGCAGTTGCCTTACTTTTGTATGGAATAACTCAGACTATGTTTCCCATGAAACACTATATGGAATAAGGGTGTGATTGGTTCTTGAATTCAATGATACGATTTGATGTCTAATTGTAATTCTAATTATCATTGTATTTAAATATTATGAGTTGTATACATATTCAATATGAATTGTTATGACTGCTGGTATTGGTACATTACTACTGAGGATATTTGATTCTCACCCCGGGTGTCCATGTAAATCAAGGTAGAAGTTCTATTCAAGTATGGAGCAGAAGAAGATCAAAGAGTAGTTTAGTATTTTGATCCTTCAATTTCAGTTTGTACATCATATGTATATTATTATGATCCTGTAAATAGTTATACATGTATATAATGAAGTTTAGTTTTTATAAGACTCTCCATAATAAATTCTTTATAGGAATGATTATGGATTAGTTGAATGTTATAAGTTAGTTATAATATGACTAATACTGCTTAAGTAGATATATTAGGTTTTCAGTATTAGGATGTTACATCTCATATTTAGCTCCTTTTGATCAAATAAATACTTCAAACTTTTATGATCACTGAACACCTCAAAATGAACTCTATATAGGTAATGTCTCCAGGTACAGTCAGTTCCAGATCATGAGTAGGGTAGTTCTCTTCATGAGGTCTTAATTGCCTTGATGCATAGGCGACAACTCTCCTATGTTGTATCAAAACACAACTCAAACCCATTTTTGAAGCATCACAGTACACCTCAAAGTTCTCCAAAGGATTTGGAATAACCAACACCAATGTAGTATTTAACTTTAACTTTAGCTCTTGGAAACTATCCTCATAGTCCTGAGTCTACTCAAAGAACTACATTTCCTAGTTAATCTTGTCAATAGTAGTGCCAACTGAGAAAAACCCTTAATGAATCTTCTATAGTACCCCGCTAGGCCTATGAAGCTTTTGATCTCTGTTACAGTGGTGGGTCTCTCCCACTACAACACTGCATCAATCTTACTTGTGTCCACAAAAATTCCTTCCACAGAAATCCCTTCTTGAGATATCATATGTCCCTTTCTGAGATATCACATGGCAACTCAGAAGTTGAAAAGTAGCTTAAAATGACTTAGATAATATTATAAGTTCCTAAGTTGAGGGAAATAAACATAAAGAGTTTGTTTTTAGGTCACAAATGAGCTAAGTAAGATGTGGTAAAAGTTTCAAGAGAATCAGAGTTAGTTTGGTATTTTCAGGCATACTGGTTGTGCGTTTTAATATCGAATGACTAGCAGTAGATATAGAAAATCATGAAAATGGTGAAACAATAATTTAGATGAATCTTATGGTTTATTTTAAAGTTGTTGGAAGCTGAAAAACTTGAATTAGCATAATTTGGGTGTTCTTAGCATATATAGAAGTTCTAGTAAAATATCTTAAGGAATATGATAATCATTCTCTCATTTCTCTCTCACACGATTAAAAAGGGCAGCAGAAACTACAAAGGAAGAAAAAGAAAGAAAACAAAGGAAGAGAAGGGAGAAAGGAAGAAGAAGAAAGGAAGAAGGAAGAAAGGAAGAAGAAGAAAGGAAGAAGGAAGATCAAGAGCAAGAGGATCAAGATCAAAGCATAGAGCTTGAAGATCTTCATCTCAGCCATCAAAAGGTAGGGGTTTAGAGCTTCTATTAATCTCTTTTCTCTATTTTCTCCTTAGATGCACATAAGGTGCACAATAGGTCAAATTAAGTTGTAGAGATGCTAGTTGTGTTCGGCTTGCATGGATGTGTTTCTTTGGTCATTTATGACTTGTTCATAGCATAAGTTTAAGTTAGAAACTTAGAACAACTCATTTAGACCCTTGATTCACAAAGTGAGCTTTAGGTCAAAGAATGGGGGATTTTGATCCATAATCCAAATTAAGAGGTTTAAGTTAGTGATTGTTGTTTCCTATGTGTTAGTGAACTGATTAGGGACTTAGAATCACTTAGAAATTAGATTGAAATGGCCAAAATCCAAGAAAATGACTAATAGAATAGTACCACAGTTCTGCAGAATCTGGTTTTTAATATGAGTGCTGCGACATGAGAACGTCATGCTGCGACATGAGTATGAGTTTGCTACGTGCGCCGCAATGTGCACAAAGTTATGTCGCAGCGTGAGGGTGTTGTATTGCCCAGTAGTGAAACCCATGGCTAGAGTGCCGTGACGTGCACAAAGTTGTGCCACAGCGTGGAGCCTTGGAACTTCAAAAGTGTCATTTTTTATGTTTTGAAGTTCTGGAGTAGATGAAATCATTTTTATATGTTTCCTAAAGTGTGTTAAGGCACAAATAGGGATATTTTCAAGAGGAAAATTGTTACTTATCAAATATGAGAAAGCATAGGTCTTTGAGTATCCTAAAGGAAAGTTTGTTAAGGTAATGATATAGCACCTTAGGCAACTTAACATTGCAATAGATATCACTCGAGATATGATGAGATGGTGGAATGGAGACAAGTATACTAAGATGAATTGTAAGATTCACTCTAGTAAAGAATAAGGAAGGTACGAGCCTTAGAATATCCAAGAGAAGTTGATTACCTTGGGAAGGTACCTAGAGTCTTAAGCAATAAAGGGTTGCAAGTAAGAACCACACTTAAGTTTGATTGCTTTAGTGAAAATAAGATTGCGTATTTAGTTCTGAAGAGGAAATGTTATGTACTAAGTCTCTAGTTAAGTGGGACCTTGTATATTGTAGAATACACAAAATGATGAATGTTGACTTGTAAGCTTATTGCATTCATTAAGTATGCAAAGTTCTAGAGATGCTCATTTATTTCCTTAAGCAAGGTTGAAGGTTGAATGAGGCATTAGCTAAGATACGCTCTTTCACTAGGATGAGTTGAGTCTATAGGAAAGTTAAGGTGGTGTTTATGTAAGAGATAAACATAACACTATACTTTTCACACACTAGTTAGTTAATCTAGTTTGTATGTGAAGAGTAAGGACCTTAGTGCAACCAAGAGTATTGGTTTACCATAAGTGAGTATCTAACACCTCAGTAACATAGTGTTGCATAGAGATCACCTAAAAGGTATGAGTAATGATCTAGTGTATTAGATACAAGGAAATAGGATGGATTGAAAATGTTTGCCAAAGAATGTAACTTGATATGACGAAAGGTCATTTAGCCAGAAGGAAAGGAATCAGAAGTTCCTAAGGGGACAAGTATTCTTAACCAAGTGCTATGGTTATGTGTAGTATGAGGTTACAAATTCTCCTCTTTACAAATGGTAAACGCAAGAATCCAAAGTTCCTAGTAGAATATGCTTAGGTCTTAAACGAACTAAGTATATAAGTATGTATGTATATCTATGGAAATCATCTAGTAGTATTGATCTTGGTGAGTATCCTTTGATGTTGTGCACCATCATTAAGGCCAAAAAAGATAAGTGGGAAGTCCGTAAGGTAATTTTGAACAGAGATTCAGCCCGAACTTCTCAGCGTGCCAGGATACGTGTGATGTGAGAATGAGCTTTCCCTCTATTTACCACAGGATAATATACTGAACTAGTTCCTAATGAACTTCTTGGTTTTTCAAATAAAACTCTACAAGTATTTCAAAACAAAGCATTGCACAAGCATATATTTAGGATTTTTCTTAGGCATAATCATATTGTATATCATCTGCATTGCATTTACAGGCAGTTGTATAGGCATTGTCTGTCACTGTGATATTTACAGGTGTATAAGTGGTTGTTTACATTCAACATTGTGTAGGCTATTGGTTTGAGATCACTCTACTAGGTAGGGTGCCGTTATGAGAATAGAGGAGGAAACTCTTAAATTAGAAGTTATATAATTGTTTTATACAATGTATAGCTACCTGGTATTGGAATTATTTTTACTGAGAATTGTAATTCTCACCCTGTTTGTTCTTCCATGTAAATTCAGGTACATACCCTGTTAAGAGAATGAAGGTAAAGTATGAAGACTAGTATAGTTTTATATGCTTTAGTAGACAAAGCTTATGTATAAGTTTATATTTGCTTTGTATGTTTTGAGTAGTATATATTACAATATGCCCTTTTGTGGCAAGTGTTGTATATATATATGTATGACTTTAAGTTTATCCGCAATCTCTTAAGGCTTTCTATAATTACTCAGTTGTGATTATGGATATATGTTAGTATGTAGTAAGTAGAAGTGACGTCTCTAGCACTGGTTAACTTTATATATCTCGTATATCTAGGATATATCTAGATATCTGTATTAGGTGTTACAGAACATACACTCTTGGCTCAACTCTAACACATAAAGGCAACCCATGCCTCTAACGAATCACGATGTTTTACCTGGACAATCAAGGGAACTTGCTTTAACTATGCATTTCTAACTCAACTTTAACTCTAAAGGAGTAATCTTCGCATATAGATAGGCATACCATCATACTAAGAAAGCCTAAAGTGTCCCAACACACTAACCATTGACACTTCACTACACTTTAAACACTAGTTCATAGGAATCTTAACTTCACCTACCCAACAAGGTAGTAGGATTCACATCTCTAGCTAAAAAGTATCTAGAACATCACACAATCACTCATAGATGATTTAAATCAATCTAATGTTGACCAAAGTTCTAAACACTAACCTAAACATTTCACATCTCAAATGATGCTTAGGTTTCACACATAACTCACATATACTAAGTGGTTATTTTCTCTAAGAAATACCTCCATTAGTACCTCAACACACTTAGGAAAGCATATATGAGTGGTTCCAACACTTAGGAAAGCTTATTTCTTCCAAAACAACACTTTGCCCTTTTTGCTCAATCTCAACCTTTGACCTTTGCTCAGTAAAATGAGCATAACTTGAGCTACAGAGGTTGAAACTTGGTGATTTTGGCGGCATTGAAAAGCTAAGAGAAAGAGCTACAACTTTCATGAAGATCACAAATTCTCATTCCAGAATGAAACATGTCTCCCCCCCCCCCCCCGTGTTTTCGGACATGAGCCATGTTTCTTGGACAACAACACTGTAGAAAATTTTGCACGACCTAGCTACTATTCCATTGACCAAAATCACAGGATTTGATTCCTTCAAACTCGTTTCTTGATGATTTTAAGTCCTAAACAAGTTCACAAACATGAAGGAAACATAAAACACCAATTGATTCATAAGAAATGGATCAAAACACCAAATCACTTATCCAAACCCCTATAATCTACACTTAGAACATTTTAGGTCAAAAAAGAGGATTTTCAATTTCTAATCCAAACTTTTAACATGAACAAATCATAAACCTCATTTAAACCCTATCCAAGTAAGAAGATCACTTCAAACACCTCAAGAACTCACTTTGGCGTATTAGACCTCACTTAGCCTAAACATGGAGAAATGAGGAATACATGAAGTTTAACTCAAAAACCCCTACCTTTAAGCTACCTTTGATGCCACCTTCATGCTACAGATTGATCCTCAATCTTTAGCCTTGGATTTCCCATTCTTCCTTTGCTTCTTAGTTCCCTTTCCTCCACTTGAGCTTCCTTCCCTTGCTGTTGTTTTGTTTGAACTATGAAGAGAAGAGAGAAAAGTGAGAAAATGTGAAACAAAGTCACAAATAAGAAGGTCAAAAAGGATGGCTATAGCCGTGGACAATTCTAAGCCAAGAAACACCACATTTGTAACACCCTTCGTAGGGCATCACATTTCTGACTAAAATTTAAAAATTTGAAAATCATTTCATAAAGACTTTGAGTTCTAAAATATGGATTTTAAAATTTCTTTTTGCTGACAATATAAACTTACCGAAAATATAAGTAATTACAAAAAATAGACTGAGCTGATTAATACATACATTTACTTATACCACATAATATTTAACAACATTTAAAACATAACTTACAGACTCAAGAAACAGTAACAAACCCAATGATGGGACTTACTTAATAGCACGGTAACAACACTAACGACAAAATTCAACATACTTGTTCCGGTCTTCCACCAAACTGCACACTGTCGAAACTGAGAAGATCACTTCTTGACGCTATCACCAAACTCAAAACATTGCCTCCAGTTAAGTCTAAGGAACTTACTTCGCCTACTATACAAATTTTGACAATACAAAAACAACAAACAATACAGCAAAGAGGTGAGATCCCCTTTCATCAATACCAATATGGTAGCAAAGAATGATACAAATGACAAAGTCATTCCATACACACAAATATCACAAATATAATCTTGTTAACAAAGTATCATTATGTTCAGAAAATGTATATCACGATAATATAAACATTAACAGTATATCAACAACAGATATCAATAATATACATATGTAATGATTATGCCACCATGATATATACCTCGACAATGTCACAACAATATGTACACAAAACTATGCATATGCACAATGCATCAGATTCCTACTCCATGGAGCTAAACAATTTCAGATATGAATGGCCCAAAAGATCTGCCACCCATAATGACAGTCTAAGCTAGACGCAACACATAAATAGTGTTTGTCAGGACATACGCCAGTGCATTGCAACGGTATATCATGGTCAGGCATATAATGTGACAAATAGGTCACTATGAATAACCGCGCCCTGACGTCCCCAGTAGATCCCCCACTGGATCACAGTATTCAGCTCTCGTTCACTCCTAAACAACAAAAGCCATCACAGCCATCGACTATGCATGACAACTCAATGCATTTCTCAATCCACCATAGTATTGTTCACAATAGTATTAGAACAACTGCTCATTCAATTGTCTAATACCAACAACATCAATGATATTATATAACTGCTCATTCAGTTTGCATAATATCTATGATCCACCAGGGTTGAGTACGTCGGCCCAATAGTAATCCACTGTTTTCTCAATCGTGTATCCTTTTTATCGCATTTTCACAATCGCGTCACCTTTTTCAAACGTTTTTGAAATTGCGTAGTGTTTTTAAATGATTTTCTCAACCGTGTTACAATTTTAAATCATTTTCTCAATCGCGTAATGTTTTTAAATCATTTTCTCAATCGCGTAACGTTTTTAAATCATTTTCTCAATCGCGTAGTTTAAAAATCACTATTTTAAATACGCGTAAGCTATTTCTAATATTTTTCAACTACATAAAATATTTTCTTTGTTTTCTAAATTACTTCTTGAAACTTTGTCCATTATATAATTATTTCTAGCTTTATTTACATCATTTCTTTAATAAAATTCCTTTACCTAATATTTGCTATTATTTCTTTTAAAAAATCTCTAAAATAATTTTACTTTAATTTATTCTCTAAAACCCATTAAATTAAGTTTTTCTTTAATTTTGTATAATTCTATGCTTAGGAAATAACTTTAAATTTAAAAACATTATAAGTAGGCATATTGGTCCAAAAATCATTTATATGCTTTATAAATCATCTTTAATTATTTCCTACGCATTTAACCTTTTATAAAAATTCTTAATCCACTTTATTAACCTTAGATCATATAATCCATGGTTAGAAAATATTTTTGGAACATAGGTATATTGAATGCATGTTGGCCGAAATTTACTATGTCTTTTATAAATCATCTTTA